>JAQFYM010001276.1:0-36218 GCA_034694785.1 Agrenia bidenticulata | reverse complement strand
AAATACACAGTTATATAAACACAAAAAAGCTAAATAAATAGTATATTTTAAATGCCCTTTACTAAGAAGACTAAATATCTCACTTGGTCGTCTAAAATCGCGTATTACTAAATATTTTTTGTCGAGTTTTTTTACAGAAATTACCAAAGATATACATGACTTTTTAGATCAAAATACTATTGTTATCTTCTTGCCACATTTTTTAATAAAAAAAATTGAAAATTGTATTTTTGATTTAAACTCTTTATTTTTTTGTGACGTTACTATAGAAACGATAATCCAAAACACTTTGAGCACAAAAAGTAAAGAATATTTACACCTGAAAAAGAAAGCTCAAAAAAAAAAAAGCGTATATACAAAAAAAAATAACGTAATGTTTAAAAAAAGCATATGAAAACAAAATTTCTATCTTGAAGAGTAATTTAATACTGTTCAAACTTTCAAATAAATTAGATTAGATTAGATTTTTTTTATTTAGATTTTTTTAATTTTTGATTTGGTGTAAAAGTTTTATAGTTTTTTATACCAACTTTTAAACTTATACTATTTTTTGCATTGGAGTCTTGTATATAAGCGCAAAACCAGAAACTTACTCGTATCAAAAAATTTGACTATCGAGTATTATAAGAATCAATCAAGTATTTGTAGTATCGAGTAAAATAAAACTCGTTTGGCAGCTAAAATGTCAAGCTCATTTACAAATGGTCAAGGTTAATTTCTAATCAGTGAGCTTTTTGCGTATTAAAAGAAGAAAAGCGAATCATCACAATTTATAAAAAAACTATTCTAGCTATAAGCTGATAAAATTTGTCAAATGCCTTATGCGTGATTTTGGCAAGCAAACACATATCTGTTCTTTTTAATGTGCTTTTTGCTTGTAAAGTTGTGTTTTGTGGATTTTTTTACGGAGCAGAATATTTAAAGTACTCATGTATCTCTTATCAAATTTAAATACAAAGTTGCAATAGACAACATTGTTTTTAATTTAGAAGCAATTTGCATTATTCTATTTATCAAAAATAACTTCCAGCAATCGTAAAACCCACGGTAGTATATACACAAGCTTTGCATTTTGAGGTCAACCCCCAAACTAAAATGATTGCAATACATATTTTAGTTATAAAATATTCTTTGATTTAAATACCCCATCAATTTAATTAAAGTCTATTTATAATAATATAGTAAATTTTCTATGTTGCAAGTAACTTGCGATAAATTCTTCATTACCCATATTTCTGTTCAATAAATTATTTAATGCCCATAATTTTTGGAATTAATTCTTTAATGCTTATATTTTAAGCAAAGAAATGAAAATGACTTCTCAAAAAATGTCCATGCGCAAAGTTTGTAATTGAAACGGCCAGTATAAATTAAAAAAATCTTCAGACAAGGTGTTTTGTACATGTTTCCCTGGGTCAAAATGTCATTTTAAATATGTTATGGATCAAAATGATCAAATGAACAAAATGTAATGGGTCGAATTGTCAAGGGAACAAAGATTTGCTATGAAAATTTATCCATTGACTAAAGTTCCTAAAAATATGACAATTACAACAACTAGTCCTGAAAGTAAGTCCTTGGAACAAAGTTTTAACAAGAAAAAAATTTTACTCAACAATAATAACAAGTGATCAAACTGTCTTAAATATATTTTCTAATACTGTCAACGAACATCATTTGCAGACACATTTTGACTTGTAAAGTGATTACGCGAATTCTATAGATAAATATTCTATACATATCATCATTGACATTTTATTTCGCAAAATTCGTCTAAGTCTTTACATAACAAAGTGTGTCTGAGATCGTATTTTCTTAACAGTTATTAAAATATTTTCCAGACAGTTCAATCACTTGTTATTATTTTTGAACGAACATTTTTTTCGTGTTAAAACTTTGTTCCATGGACTTATTTTCAGGATAGGTCGTTTTAATTGAAATATTTTGAAGGAACTGTAGTCAATGGATAGTTTTTCATAGCAAATCTTAGTTCCTTTGACAATTCGACTCATATCAATTTGTTTATTTGATCATTTTATCAATAACATATTTATAACGACATTTTGTTCAGAAAAACAACCCCAAAGCCATTTGATTCAAGCCACATTTATTTCAATACTGACCGTTTCAACAACAACTTTGCCCATAAACCTTGTTTAGCAGTCATTTGTTTTTGCTTAAAATATAGGCATTATAGAATTTTTTCCAAAAAGTATGGGCATCAAAGAATTTATTGACAAATATGACCATTAACTAAGACTCCATTTTTATAGCTTCAAAACACACACATGTTACAAGTTTGCAACTACTCGAAGCTTTGAATACAAGAAATAATAAGGGATGGGGTATATAGTGATCTTTATTGTTCTCTTATTATTTTTTTATTATGCGTTTTTATAAATTTTTTACCCCTTTCCCTCATCACAAAATAAGTAATACAGTAGCAATTCGCAAAAAGACGTAAAAGAAGGGTTGGATAGAGTTTTTTAGTGAATTATACGAACAATAGTTTAAATGTAGATACTGTGGTAGATAATTGGCGACAAAAGACCAGACTTGCAATATGCTATGCGCTTATAATGACGGCTCACCCAGCATCTGATAATGACACAAAATTTGATTAACAAAATTCTCATTCATTTTTATATAAATTGAATATAAAAAAAGCAAAGCCACTCTTAAACTTTGATGATCCTGATTTTATCAATTATTCAAAGAGTCATAATCAAAAATTAAAAGTTCCAGGTCGAAAACACTTTACGAAGTCGATACTACCCAATTTATATGATAATGCTTAACGGAATTTTTATGAAAAAATTTCATCGGCTGTATCTATTAGTTTATCCACAGATACTTTGACATCAGTGTCAATGGAAAATTATATAAGTACACTTGTCATTTTTTCGACTCTGAATTTGTTTTACATAATTATCTATTGGATTTATCATCGTTTCCAAGTTAGCATACAGCCATCAATTTACAGCAAAAGTTAATAAATGTAATTAATGAATGAAAAATTGGAGTAAAATTAATTATTATTGTGCATGAAAACGCCTATAATATAACTAAGGCTGCTGAAATAAACTGGCACTACAGTATACGATGTTTTGCCTATATTCTGCAATTGTGCGTCAATCATGCACTTAAGGACAAAAAGATCGAAAATTTATTTAAAAAAGTAAGAAATATAGTTTGCATCTTTAAGCATAGTACTAACGCAACAGCCCAACTAACTGAACAATAAAAAATTGTACAGCTTCCAACGCACCACCTCATACATCATATCAAAACACGCTGAAAATGCACATTTTTATGATACAGAGATTACTGGAGCAGAAAACAGCTGTGTATGCAGTTTTTGTGATGAAAACGAGTGTTGATTTAGTTAACAATTTACAAGATGAGGATTTTCGAATTGTAGAAAATATTGTCAACTATTAATGCCGTTTGAAGAGGGAACCAAAGAAATATCAGGCACAGCCAATCTTTCAGCATCTCTTATTCTACCTATGATACAGCAGCTTCAAAAGATACTCGCAGCAGTAAATATGAATGAAAATGAAATTATAGGGGATTTTAGAACAAATTTAATGTTATTAATCGATAATCTTGCAAATAAGTATATGAAAAGTAATTTCCTGCTAGTATTGTTTACTTTTCCTGTAATAGGTTTAAGCCGTTAACATGTGTAAAATCTGACACAATCAGTAACATACATAAAATGAACAAAGAGAAATAAAGAATTTTGACACTGATGATATTAAAAGCATTGTCCCTAAAAAAATACAGTTCCATAATATGGTATGACTATACTGCTGGAGCCCGCATTATAATACAATTTATCGCACATTTATCAATTACACAATCAAGTTTTTGCACCAGTCCCGTAGAATTTTGGCAAAAAAATAAATCCGTGTTCCATTTTTGAGTCAAATTGCACGCAAGTATCTAAATGTTAAGGGTTCAAGTGTAGCATCTGAAAGGGTGTTCTCGATATGTGGACTGATAGTAAGTGATCTTAACAATAGCTTAAGTAGAAAACGTGAGTATGCTTGTCATACTGACATCAAATTCAGTTCTTATGGATTTATAATAAAATAAATTTATTTTTTGTTTTTTTTTGGCTAATTTAAAAATTATTAAGAATTATTAATTATTAATAAGATATCAATTATGGATATTCCTAACCATAGTAATAATACTATTTTTTATATAATTTTCCAGTACTGAATGATTTTTGTAAAAAAATGATGAAGAAATACAAAATCAGAAAACACATCATTCCCAGATTCGTTCTTTTCTTTGTGAAAATATTACCGAAAACTGAAGATACACTTTCTGCGTCCACAGAGGTTGGTATAACTCTTTGCATGCTTTGTATAAGTATTGTTAAATTCCTAGTCTTTTCCTGATATTTCAACATTCTTTATCACGCCATACAAATGAAATGAGATTTTCCGAATATGGATCCGAAAGTTGATCAGCATTTATTTGATAATATAAATCATCCTTGATACTATTTTCATGTACAGCTTTTGATGTATGGGCATGATCTGGTAAATTTAAGTCAGCTTTAAAAAAATTGGGAAAAATTCTCTTGGCTAATTTCAGTAACTAATTTTATAGATTTTCAAGTGAAAGATATTCAAGTTTATAACAATTTCTGCTTAAATAAATATATTTTCTGCTTTTTGCAAATGTTTAGGGGTTTTTTATAATATTGATATTTCGCCTAGTTGTAACCTTTTCTATAATGAAATATAAATTATTTTGCTTGTTGTGGATTTAAACTCATAAGCTTATCAAAAATTTAGTATACGGTGGTTAAGCAGTTAAAAAATATGCTGACCGAGTACTTAAGGCCTCTGTTGCTACTATAACACGAGACGGGTATCATTTAACGTGTAAAACTTAACAAATTCAATTTTAATGAACATATCGCGTTTTTTTAATGCGAATAGCGCTTCAAAAAAACTTTTTTATATTTTAATAAACCGCTGAATCATAAGAAAAAGTGAATTCCACCTAGTTTGACAATCTAGTAATAATCCATTCACTTATAAAGATGGCATTTTTCCCTTGTGATTTTAATAAGTAACTGTTCTATTAATATGGATTTTTGCAAGTATCTACCATAGCGCGGATTATATCCACGCTTTATTTCCTATAGTGGTTTATTGTTGGATGTTAACATTTATTAATCATAAAAAACTCTTTAACTGGTTCATTCTCAATAAATAAATTCACCTTCACATAATAATACAGAATTGCAAGCATCAGAAGTATCAGTTCAAAAGTAGGTATAGAAATCGCAGATATCTGCTGTTGAACATCTCTTTTGTATACTAAATTCGTTTAAAGCTGGCATTTTGTTTATATACAGAATATCAGTAATAGCAAGATAAAAAAAGGTAATAAGGCACATTTGAAAATCCAATTTTGTAGCTTCAAAAAATCTAATATTTACACTAGCTCCATCACCAGTTATCCCGACAGAATCATATAGCCCCAGTTTGAATTCCTACAAAGCAGCGGGTATATAGTTTTTTGTTTAAACTGCTGTTATATACTCTTAAAGGCAAATAAACCAAGATTATGTGATTCAAGAGTCACAGAATGTATATTTGTATTTTACTACATTCTTTCAGTCTGCAAAATCCACTCATCAAATGAATTTAATTTTTTTTGCATACTTAGCTATACTTTTTAATGTATTTATAATTGTTTACGCAATTTCTTTGGCAAATTCTGTGTGGTATTTAGCAACAGTGGTGTGCGATTTTGGCAGTTCTAATTCTGAATTACGGCATTAAGTACCGATCACACGAGATTTAGCTAGTTGTCACGCTTAAGCCTACGTACTGCCGCCAATTCAGAGACCGTTGATTTCGGTTCTAGTGGATCACAAATCTCATTTTTAAAGGGAAAACCTCTTGTCGAATTTTGAAGTGTTGCAGTATGTATTTCGCGTAGATGACGAAGTACATTTATCGTGCTACTGCCTTTACAAGAGTTTGTTTTTCTGCATCTGATGCATTCTGCGAGATTATCATTCTAAAAAAAACTTTGAAAGTATTGCCATACTGGACTTCTTTCTATTGTAATCTAAATTGGGATGCAATAAAATTATTTATATCATTTCTATAAATCATGGGTACCCAAATTGTGGGTAAAATGAAGCTCACCCATTGCAACAACCCATAAATTGAATAGGGGTCGTAATACAATCAAAATTTAAAAGAAGGGAAAATGAGGGAAAATACAACCAATAACCCGGAAAATAGCCAAAAACTAAATAAACAAAAGTAATTAATAGTTAAATAGTTTTTATAATAAATATTTACGAAAATTTGCAAAACCACAAAATCGTCGCCATAATTATTATTTTAAGTTTCCCTTAGTAGTATTTTGACTTTTTTTCTCTTTTAACATACTTTGACTTCCTCTGCCTGTTCAATCCAGCGTCATCCCACAAAAATTTGTGCTGAATCACCTCCTCTTCGTCTCGTAACTTGTTTAACGACACAATAAAAAGATAATTAGAAAGGCAGAATGTATTATCGGAGGCACATAGTACCCTCGCATAGCGTTTTTTGTTGCTGAAATGTGTCCTCGTATGAGGCACGGTTTAGTTCCATAAATTAATCGGAAAAATTGCAGATTGTTTACGTACATCAATGTAGGTGCGCTTGAAATACTCATACAGGGGGTCATTGCTTGTGGAAAATTGAAATGGGTCAGTGTCTCTTAAAAAGTTGTACTTACATGATCTGAAAAGACATAACATAAAGCCATTAAACATCTGTAAAATTTACGTATTTTACTTTGTCGACTTATACAATGTATATATGCTCATTTCTTTTATTTTTCTATAAATTGCTTGCTCCTAATGTAAGTCATCCAGAAACATTCGCATTAGGAAACTGTTTACAGAAAGCCAAAATGAGGCCGATTTAAAAATCAGTTTTTACTTAAACTGGATTGAATCTACCTGTAAGGGCCATGAAAATTTTCAAGTTTTATATATCTGCTGTGTTTTATTCTTTAAAATGTAAAAACAACCGGATACACATTCACTCCGTCTTTAATAAAATACTATATAAATGGTAAAAGGGCGTTGGAACAACAAGGAAGGTTTCATCAAAGCACCAAACTGGATTACTTTTGTATAAACTCATCATGGATGGGACATAAAAAATACAGATATCATCTGTTAGGGTGATTAATTTAATTATCTAGGCCAAGCTGAAAAAAGTTTTCTTTTCATATTGTTGTTATTTCATGTTCAATTTGCAAAGTGGGATAGATACTGGATCCTGGGATGTACAGCTTTATTCGCACCTTCTTAAAATTTTGCTGATAAGCTCGATATCGCCAAGAGCATCAAAAATTTCTTTAGTTTTGCGTTTCATTACTTTTCCTTTTAAAGAGCAGAATCAAGTTATTTGTTGATTTTATCAGTTCCTTCATTCAATGAATTATATTCTTTCTTTTTACATCAGCAATGGTAAGCTGATGCCCGTGAATTCTAAAAAAAATATAACTGTGATTAAATCGTGACAGATTTGAGAAGAGGAGGCCGAAGCCGGACAATTTTTAAAATAGCAAAACCAAAAAACTATCACAATATGGTTGTTTGATTATATATATGTAGCCGTCTTTAGTAAAGAAGGCTTATCTTTTTCCGTTAGGATAATTTACAAACTTTTCATTTTTCTAGGGGTAAATCAAAATGAAAAAATCTTGAATTGGGAGTTTATTATGTTAAAAGTAATAAGAAACTTCAACGGCATATAACACTTCCTTAACATACGTGTAGTAAAATGATAAAATACAAAGACACAGTCCAAATAAACATTTTAATGTTATAAAGAGTAGTTTTGAACTTTTAAGCAGCATGGAGAATATATTTTTTGGTATTATACTAAGATGTACGACGCTAATATTTTTTTACATAATGAATAAAGACGTCTATTTTCTTATTGTCCATTTGCGATTGAATAGCTAGCGGAACTTCATTTCAAATCTATTTATTACTTATATTGTAAATGAAAGTATACACATTAAAGTTTTTAAATATAACATTTAGTTTGTAATTATTATAATAGTAAGCAATTTTCAATAAATCAGAGGTCATGGTGTTTTTATTGTGAGTAAAAATAATTTTTATTCGCAGGATTTATTGGGAAAAAATAAAAGAGAAAACTTTTCAAGCTGATAACAATAAAATGATAAACTTAAGTCTAAGGCAAAACGCACTAGCCTGGACTAATATACACCTGTAAAAAACAGTGTCCGCGCGTCACCCTTGACCCTGATTTTTTGTTTTTTTTGCATGTACAAAGTGGTGGGATTCTGAACTGGGGGCTAACGAGGTGGGGGGGGGGTGGGCTACAAGCCCCCTTGAAAAAAATTTTATATATCTATTGGCGATTTTAAGCAGCAATATAGCATCATCATAAAATTTTTTCATTTTGGCCCGCAGAAAAAAAAATTGGGATTCCGCTACTGCATGTACGCAGGCACGTAGGATAAGCGGGGCTCATACCTGGGGGGCACATTTGCATTTTTTGTTTGTATATTATATTTTTAAAAATCATTGAAAAACTATAATTTGCTATTTTGTTAATCCCTTGACTCTTCTATATTGGGTATAAAAGTTCGCACTCCTTTCGTTAATTTTATAAAAAAAAGGTTTTTCTTTTTTTATATAAAAATAGGTTTGGGGTTTTTTTTTTAAAATTTATCTTCTGGCTAACTGCCTGCATGTACGGGTATGGTCTTTAGAAGTGTCTTGAATTTTTATGATGCAAAAAGCGTAAAAGTACAAACATAAAAAAAACTTGCAGATATAATTTATGAGAAAAATCTTACTGTGTGTAAAATAATTAGACAGAAAAAGGTATTTTATTGAGTAAATATATTAGATGATTTCCCGCACAAAAATAAGTGATCCGTAAAAACCAACCCAATATCATATATAATAATGTCCAAGTGTGGCAGTTATTCCAGCATATAATTTAAATTTTTGCTTAAAAAATACTTGTCAAAAATTAAAAAAAAAACCGTAGAAAAAAAGATAAAATAAAACAAAACCCGCAAAAAGGATCGATTTATAGACAAAGGTTTTAAAAAACCTTTCTCTCTGTAAGTTTTTTTTTTTTTTAATTTAAATTAAAACATATAAATAAATCTGCTTTAGTATAATTTTAATAATATAAACTTTTCATTAATCATAAAAACTAACATATAATTTTTTTATTAAAAAAACTCTGAAATAATGATAGTGATAGTTTATAAAAATATAAATAAATGTTTTCAAAAAAAAGAGGGATAATTTGCAAGCTTTATAAAATTTTTGAAAATTCTTTTTTACGTAAGTGTACTATCTATCTAAAATTTAAAATATAAAATAAAATTATAGGAAATAACATGGTTTTCGTACAATTTGTAATACCTTAGCATAAAAAAGTATTCTTACTTATATAGGATAATGCAATTTTTAATTTTTATTACAAACAGAAAATAACAGCAAAGATATGCAGGTCAACCTAGAAACTTCTATTCTATTCTTGATGTTTTGTTTGATGCTTTTTTACATTTTTTACAATATAAATTTTTTTTAAAGCAAAAAAAAAAAGAAGAAAAGCTCATAAAAACTTTTATTAGCATTTTTATACGTAAAAAGTATATTTACAAATGTTATACACACTATAAAAACTGCATATATATAGTACATCCTATCGGTTTTTTAATATAAAAAAAAATAAATTGTAGTTTTTTTCCCAAAAATTTTTTAAATTCCGTTCAGCTGCAAAAAAAAACTTGATGTATTCGTATAAAAAGTGAAATGAACAATTAACCTTGTGACCTTAGTTTTTTCAAGATTCGTTTTAATTGTTCTATAACTAATAAAAAAGCTAATCATATTTTTCTTTTTGACACGAAACAAAGCACAAAAAAAATATAAAACAAAAAAACAGATTATTTATACACTTTGTCACGCAAAAATATTGTATATGCAAAAAAAAATATCGTAATTAAACGCTATGTAGGTGATTTAGGTATTTAGTTCTTTAAGAGAAGTAAAATTCTACTTCCAATATGTATCAAAAAAAGACACGTTTAATGAATTGAAATATGTTGCTATTTTGTAGATGAAAAAATTTTCAATATTTATAAAATATATTTTAAAAAAAAAGGCTCTATGCTATGAAGTGTTTTTTTTTTGTAGACTCATAGAAACCTGCTTAGATTGCAAGATATTACTAAAAAATAGAAAGAAACTAATACAACCGGCTTTAATTGAAAGAAAAAAATACGATCAACTAAAAAAAAAAATACTTATAAAATTTTGTTGTTTTAAAAAACATCTTTTGAATTTTTTTGTTGTTTTTTAGTGTGGTTTTTTTTTTTTATTGCTATACATTTTGTGCATAAAACGGTCGATGAGTGTAGAGTTTTTTTTTTAATACACTAAACATGGAAGCAATTTTTTGTCATTTTTTGTCATTTTTTGTCTATACACATTCTAAATAGTTTTGCTGGTGTAAAGTTTTTTTTATACCGTTAATACTTTTTTTTTGTATAAAAACAAAATAAAAGCAATACTATTTTTTTTTGTAGCAAGTATATCTTGTCAATTATCATAGCCAAAAAATAAAATGTTTTGCTGCTTTAACTGCAATATATACACAATCTGTATACTAAGTACATTCCAGTAAATTCTAACTTTTGGTGATAGACAGCAAAGAGTGTTGATAAAACATATGACAAGATTGATAAAAACCAAAATATAATTAACTCACATAACTGATAAGTCACCAAAATACCTTAAAATCCTATAAACACAAAAAAAAACTTTTTTGAATGCAAAATAAAAGTAAATGATTGTGTTTGTGCAATAAAAATTGCTTATAAGTTTTAAAGTAGCTTTAACCGCGCACAAAATTTGTGATTTCTATTTTAATAAATAATTTTAACCAATATGTTAGTTTAACTACCCTTCGATATCTTTTTTGAGATAAGTACCTAGTAAAATAAAAAAGTGTTTTTGTATGCAAACATGTTGTATTTTTTAAACCCTTATAATTTTAAACAGAAACAAATGTCTCAACTAAAACACATGACATGTTTCCTGTATTTATTTCTTTTGTGCTTAAAACAGCGAAAATGCCCATATATGCTAACTTTGATAATTTTAAGTAAAAAAAAAGTATGTTTTTTTAAAAAAGTCATTCTAAAATATCAAATTAAAATAAAAAATTATAATTCAAGATGTAGGAAATTCGTATATTTATTTTAGTATGTGCTTTCTTATTTTTGTAAACTGTACTTAACCACGAGCACTGCAATATTTTTGTGTATCTGATTTTTAATATGTACCCGTATACAAAAACCAATATAATTAATTTGTTCGTTTGTGGTTGTATTTTTTATCATGTTTTTCTCTGTTATAAGATTAATGCATTTATATTATAAAAACGTATTAGAAAAAAGTTATAGACTATATTTCAGTATTTTGCAATAGCTGTAAAAAAATCCTTAAAAAATAAAAAACAACTGTAGGCCTTTGCCTTATAAATTGTTTACGGCATTATTTTTTTTTCCATCAAATAAACCCGCTACCTGCATAAAATATAGTGCTACCTATTTTTCTTTGCGGCAAAAAAATCTATTTTTGGTTGTGTGAAATATTTTTTGCAGCCGTTTATTGTTACTAAAAAATATAAACTATACGGTATAAAAAGTTTATTGCTACTAATATGATTCTAATTCACAACATGATGCATAAATTATATGAAAAAAAGTATTATAATAGCACATTTATGTAACCGGCGCATTTCTGCATCGACTTAAGCTAGTTATGCTAATGACATAGGTTTTTAACTGAATGTTATAATTTTTTTCCTTACTTATTCTTTATTTTTCGTGTTTTTTAAAAAGCGTTACAAAGACAATATAGCTGTTGAAAAAAATTATACAGTTAGTTATTAACAAACGTTTCTAGAATGTTTGTAAAGCAAAAAAAAAATAAAAGTAACTTTTTTATGCAGTGTAGCAACGATTTCAAACACACGCAGCAAAAACTCTATAAAATAACATCCTATACACCCCCTTTTTACAAATATTAAAAATAATAGTAAATTTTGTGTTATTATAAAAGCCTAGTAAATCTACATACTTGGAAGCATAATTTTGTTGTGTCACCGTTACAATCATGGCTGTTTTTGTATTTTTTAACGGCTTTTCTTTCTTAATTGTCATAGTTAACAAGAAAATCATTTTCTCTGGCATTTAACCTAAAATTATTTTAAAAATAGAGTTCATTGGCAATCAATACTTATAACATGCATATTTTAATCATTGTATTCATTTAATATTTTTTTTTTGTCTTATTGTACTAATAAGAGCAATTTTTGGTTCCATATTGAGCTTAAGTTTTTTTTATTGTTAAAAAAATATAAATAAGTTCAAAAAAAGCTGTATCATGTATACAATTATAAAAAAAGCAATTGATTTTTTTTTAAAACTATTAGATAGATAAATAATGCGAAAGATGTGTAAAGTCAGGCTTATACTTTTTTTTGCAATTTAACGACCAGAAAAAATTTTTACACGTTTTTTGATGTAAAAAAAAGAAAATAGAATTTCGGTAATATTATACCAAGAATCAAATATAACGCGTATGCACATTGCAGCCAAATTTTATCACAAAAAATTCACTTTATTTTTACAATTATAAAATAGATACACACAAAAAAAGAACTAATTTTTTATGGTATGCAAACATAAATATTTAACGTTGCTAACCCGTAAAGGCATCTATATTTTTCTCAAAATAATTTTTTAGTATAAAAATGGAAAAATTGTAATCCGTATGTTTGAATGTCTGGCTGGTGATTGATAGTCTCATATTTAGCTTATTACTGTTGGATTAATATATTTTGTAATAATTGTCTTGTAAAAAGTAAATACTATCTTGTTTGCTATCTTATTATTTGGCCGTCTTATTTTAGATTCTTATTATGTAAGAACCGTTTGATCATATATAAAAATACATCTATAACAGTATTACTTTGTAAAAACAAAAAAACTTATAAAACAATTTTTTTAAAAACTGTGTTGCAACCTATAATAAGAAATACCAAACTTATTTTTTTTTTTTATTTTTGTGACTAAAATGCGAAGATTATTCGGGTTTTTGTTATAAAATAGCACATATGATGTTTTATTCATGCCAGTATAATTTATTAAAATGTCATATTTTTCAGATTTTGCAGGGAAAACTATTATTTATAACAGGATGTTTTTTGTGCGCTATTAATGCACAGGTTATTGAGGTTCTTTTTTTGTATGTGATATTTTTTATTTATGCACTTTTAAAAAGCTCTGGAGATATTTGTAATTGAATGTCACGTACTTGCGCAAAATTGCAAGCTAAAACTACATAATATTTGTTCTTAACTTGTGAGGAGATAATGACACAGTTTTGTGTCATTGCAAAAAAATGTCATAAAAAAGATTTTTACACACTTTACTTTTATTTTAGAATTAAAAAAAAATTGAGTAAATTTAGCTTTTTTAAATTTTTTTACTTGAATTTTTCTACTCAACCTAGCAAATTCCTTTAAAAATATTTTTTGTGTTTTTTTACATTGTTTTCGTACAACAAATCCATTGTTTTGCATTTAATATATGCTTTTTATTCTGATAAATGACACATATGTGTGTCATTTGTACTTTTTGGTCAACAAATTTACTTTGTCTTATCAAGAGTTGCGCTAAAATAGCAAAAATATAAATGAAACCCGACATGACTTTTTTGTGTTTAAAAGACAGGGTAAACTGTTATTTACTTGTTTACAAGAACGATTTTAAACAGTAAAAAATGTTAACTGTAAATTTCACCTATACACTTATAAGCTAATATATTTAGGAATATTAATTTGGCGTTCTTGTATTAAGATTTCTGTTAAAAAGCGCACTTTTTGCTACAAAAAAAACAAAAATATTATTCTAACGACATAGTTATCTTGTAGTGCCAAAAAAAAATAAAAAAATTTTTACTTGTTAAAAAATTATTTCCTGCTTGTTTTTAAGCATTGTTTTTCATATCGATTTTCATATTTTAAAAAAAGACCAAATTGGCGCTTGTTTATTTTTATTGCTAGTTTTGAATATGGAAATTACAAATATAAATCTTAAAAAGAAACTTTTTTGTTGACGCCCTTTTTAAAAGTAAACAAAAAATGTATATATTTTCAGTTCGAAAAACAAATAAAATAAGTAAAACCCTTGTTAGAGCATTCATAGTCATAGTCGTCAGCTGATTTTTTTTCCAGGGGGGGGGGGGGGGCAAAAAAATTAAAATGTCATTTAGACAAAAAGAAATCCCTATTTCCTAATTTGAAAAATTTTTTTAAAAATTTTGCACCTTCTAAATTTTTTTAAGATATATTTTTTTTACTACCTAGGGAGGACAAATAAATCTTCTACCCTTAATTCAAGGCAAAAATTTTTTTCAGGGGGGAGCAAGTGCCCCTTCTTGCCTCCCCCTCCTGCCGCCCTTGTTCATAAAATTATAAAAAAACCTTTAGGTGTTAATTCTTGTAAATAAATACAGGATATGCACCTTGTAAGCGTATAATACGCATTGAAAAATTTTATTATGTATTGACCTAACTGAATGAAAAGAAATACTATATAAAACGAAAATTTGGTGCTCACATGGCAAAATAAATATAATTATCATAAAAACATGTCCTATTATATATACAAAAAAAGTAAAACTCAAAAATGTGCTTTTTGTCATTTATTTATAATAATCATAAGAACTTCTTTATTTTTTTAAAAAAATCGGGATGAACTACAATGAATAGCTTTTTGCAGTTGTTAATTTACCTATTACAGTAAAAAAAATGAAAAAAACGCAAGCATTAATAATATTTTTTTTTAATTATATTTTGAAAAAACTTATCTATACAAGACAGTAACAAAAAAATAAAAAGAATTTTAAAAAAAAACACAACTATTTAAATTATGTTCTTTTTTTTTGATTTTCTATCACGTTAAAGAAATTAAAAACTTTAAGTATGAAATAGACAGCTTCTTATAAGTTTTAATTGCTTTTTTTTTTATTTGCAATCCGTTTTTATGTAAAATATAATTTTAGTCAAAGATCTATTGTCTGTTTTTATAAACTTTTGTTCGGTAAAATCACTTTAAAACCTGATAATCTGAAACAAAAAAAATATACTTAAACAGATTGCTGGTATATCATAAAAACATTTGAAATATATATATCTGTGCAGAAATAAAGAAAACATAAAACAAAAAAACAGAGAATTTCGCGCACACTTTTTACGTTATATATTTTTTTTGGGGTAACCACTATGTGATCTATCTAATACTATCTATTTTTTATTATTTAAACGAACTGTTACTTATGCTAAGCTAAATTTTTTGCTAGATAAAAAAATCGACTGGTATACTTACAGGATTTTACATAAAAGTATATGTTTGCTTTTTTTTTGCAGTATAGAAACTTACAGATGACTTATTCTGACTGAAATGTTATTTAATTGTTAGGAGAAAACATGCAAACTTTTTAGAATGTAGTTTTAGGCAAAAAAGATTGCAGCAGCAATCAAAATAAAATACACCATTTTAAAAAAATTACAAAACAATCTTTCTTAGTTTTTATAGCTTCAGATGCTTTTATACAAATAATCATAGAAAACATGTAAGCTCAAAAAGATTGTTTAACTTTTTCGATGTATAGTTGATAACTAAAAGGTAAAAGTTGTATATAGCACCTGCATGCAACTCTAAAACATTTTTTGCAAATTCTGCCATCCAAGCCGGCTTTTTGGCATTATAAATTTAGTGTTTAAATAACACGATACACATATGCTTTTAATTATGCAAAAAAAGGTATTCGTAATAAAAAGCAATATTTAACTGCCCATATATATGTTTTTTGGCTATTTCTAACTTCAATACTTTTATTACAGTTAAAATGCACCAATTTTGGCTAAAGTACAAATATGATCCTAAATCAAGCAAGAATGCATAAAAAACAATTTTGCCCGTAACAAATTTAAAATCTGAGTTTTACACTTTCCAGTTCTTAAAACATGGTTGCTTCTCGCAAAAAAGGTTTTTAATTAACTTCTAAACGTTCTGCATATATTTACAACCAATTGCAGCGTTTTTATGTAAAGGCGATTGTAATCAACGTATATGTACAAAAATGATCATATATATGGTTTAACACAAAAAAAATTAACTATGATTATTATTTTTTGTTTTATTTCTAGTTAAAAGCCTTTTTGTAAGCATTAGATGTTCTGCTATAAATTCTTTTTACGCTAAACTCTATAAAAACTTTTTTAACAATACCAGATATTTACATTAAAGCAAAATTATTAGTTAAATATAAACGAATGTAGCGTAGTATGATATAATCAAAAATATAAAAAAAACATGGTACGGGTTATTGCCCGTAAAAACCAGCAGATAGGTCTTTACAATGCAAACTAATGTATATACTTATATATTATTTCACATTATATCATGGATTTTTGTATATTTTTTTAATACATTAATTATGCATATTGATATTTATGAAGACCAGAAATACGTATTATCTAAACACAGCTTAATTTCAAAGGTGTTTTTTTGCGTAAAAAAGTATTTACCTATCTGTTTTTTGGCATCAAATTTAAAACAAAATGGCGTTAGTTGTGCAATATTATAATGAATTTATTACCATTATTCTTTTTATGTTGCTATACTCTTAAAAAACTTCCTGTGGTTTGATGGAAACTTGGTTTATATTAAAAAATAGTAATACTCGCCTATGCCGAGTGGCTGAGTAATGTATTGCTTTTTTTACTGTCAAAAAATGAGATAAATACACAGTTCAAGGCGGCATTTTCAATATCTAAGCTAGTTTATTAAAAACAATAATTTTACGGGTTTTTAATAATTTATATAACTTGTATGAACAAAAAATAGGCGATAGGTTGTTTTTTGCAACAAAATACATATTTTTATATGTGTAAAAAGCGTTTACGCATTTTAAATATCAACATCAAATTTTTTTACGTTTAGAATTATTCGTAAAACAAACTACTATGGAAGTATTATTTTTTCTAAACCTATTTAAGCATTACCAAAGGTCACGAAATTAATTCACGATTATAGGAGCAAAAGAAAATCTAGATAACACTTTCGATTGTATAAAAACTGTAGGATATGGACAACCAACTTTCACAATATAATAAAAGTACTTTGTGAATATAAACCTTTCTAGTAAATAAAAAAACGCAAATTTTAAAAGCGCAAAAAACATCTTTTACGAAAAATAAAAACAATATCATGCTGCACTTTTTTTATGTGCTTTAAGCAAGCTGTACATTTGTTCCCTTATACCAATGTTTTTTTTTGTATTTTTATAAAAAAACAAAAGAACAAGTTGGTGCTGTTAATGGGTTGTATAAGAAAGGAGCAAAGACAAGCACCTTGTTCGTTGTTAATTTTTATTTGCCTTGTTTAAAAGGTTGAAAAAGATTAGGATCTCTCCTGGATACCTAAAATAATAATCATCATAAAAGTTACAAATGTAAAATTTATTTAAAATTACATAATTAGAAAAAGTATTTATTTTCTGTTATATGGCCATTTTTTTGTTTGGTTTTACCTCCTGAAAAAAATCTGCTGGCGCCCATGGCTACGTTATAATGTTTTCGTCGCAAAAAGCAATTAAATTGATTTTGTAGGTGCTTTGTGACCATATCCGCAAATTCTCTTTTACAAATGGATGAGACTTATACTTACAGGCTTTTAAATAGCCTTTTACTGTATAAAAAAGATATTAAATAACTAAGATAACTTAGATATTTTTATACCAACATGTGTATAAAAACTGATTATATGTACTTAATGCTTTATACGAATACGACATAGGAATTTTTTTTGTATAATTTGATATTATAAAATCTTGTAAAAAATAAAAACAATAATTATTAACATACTATCGATATGCACATATTTCTTGTGTTTTAACGGCGATTAAAACAAACAATGTGCTAATATTTGCAATTCTATATTACAAGGCGTCGAATTTTTACCCATTTTTACTAATACCGTGCGTTATAGTTTTTTGTTTATGATTCTTACAGGAATAATCAATATGTACGTTATATGCGAGATAATATATATTAAAGTATAAAAAAATATAAGCTTGGGCTTTTCCATTTATTAAAATATACAAAGAAATATACTCAAGAAAAAAAGTTATAATGCAATAAAATTTTGCACTGCTTTTTAGCGAGAACTATATTTTTGTTTAGCCTTAGACAAAGTTTAACATTTAAGTTACATTGAATCACTGAATTTTTTATGGCTTCACTTTATTTTTTTTTGTTTAGGAAAAATATATATTACAAAGAGAAGAAATGTGCTTTAAAAGTGCATCTCATCTATTTTTACGTTGCTGACAAAATTACCTTTATATATAATGGCAATAAATAGCAAAATTCTGTGCCTTATTCTTGAATTTCTGGTTGCAAGTATATAGCGTAAACGTTTAAACTTCTAGCTAAGACTTTGGTAATGCTCTTTCATACTTTTTTGTGTACAAAATACATAAGGTATTCAGATGTCGTTTTAACTATTTTTACGCGAAAAAAAACGCAAATATTGTTAAACATAGAATTGGTACAAGAAGTCGTGCTACAAAATTCTATCCTTGTAGCATTTCAATTTGTCTTTTTTACTTTATAAGTGCATGCATTAGGTGTTTTCATTGTATAAAACCACAAAAAATTGCGTTACCGGTAGTAATTACTTTTTTTGCAATGCTGACCTAATCTTTACCAAAAATAGAAAAGAAACTACTATTTTGTAAAGTAAGAACTAAATTGCCTTTTTCTTAGACATAGTTTTTTTGTATGTTTTGTTTGCCCATTGCAATACTTTACATATCGTAAAAAAAACCCATCTTTACCACAATTTTGCACCCTGGTTTTTATATGTAATACAAATATTTACCACTTGTAAAACCTTTTTTTAGTAAATAACAAGTGCAACCAAAAAAGAGTCAGTTATCTTGTTTTAAACTAAACTATTTCTTTAGTAATAAAGTATTTTTGCATATAAGCTTTTCGGCAAGCTTAGATCTTATTGAAAATGCGAACCCCATAGATTTCTTTGGGGTTTTTATTTAAGCAACTTGCGTCTGAACAAAAAACCCTGGCGTAAATGATCTATAACTACTTTTAAAACATAAATTGAAATGTAAAAATACAACTCAGATAAGAATCACCCAGTCGGCCATGTAATCTGTCATTATTACGAACAGCACATAATAAAACATGAAAGCTACGCAAATTTATGATTTTGTGTTGTAAACGTAAAAAAACTTGTCTAATTCTAAAATTCTTATGTTTATTATTATACTGCTAATAATATTGTTCAAAAATAAAAAAAATCCGAGAAAAGAGCGAACGTAAATATTATCGTAAAAATTAAAGCTAAAACTGTAAATACATGGTAACATGGCTTTTTTTTAATTAAATATCTAAATATTTACATCTTACATTTTACGCTTTTTACATATTTAAGATTAAATAATTTATAATCTTTGCACAAAAAAACCTTTGAAGTGACGCACTAAAACTTTTATCTAAAAAATAAATAGAATGAAAAGGCATTTTCTAAAAATCTTGTATTACAAAAGGCTTGAAAAACCTGTAAATCTAAATTCAGCTGAATAAAAGCATAAGATGCACAGTGGAAAATGCGATTAGGTCAATATGCAAAAGTACCAAAGGTAATTTGTCTATAAAAATATTACTAAAAAAAATCAATCTATGAATATTTTATGCCAGTAGACCAGCAACAAAAATATGACTTACAGTACATAGCATAATTATTATTAAAAATATTGCAGATATTTTTTTTCTTTTTTAAAGAAATGATTGCAATAAAAAGATGACAAAAAGTAATCATTTACGAATTTTAAAAAATAAAAAAAAAATCGAAGCAAAGCAAAGTAAAGTAAAGTAAAAAAAAAAGTAAAGCAAAGGAAAGGAAGTAAATTTAGTAAAGAACCGTAAATAAAGGCAAAGAAAATACATAAAAAAGCTTTTAAATATAATAAAACATAACCTTTTTACTAAAATTTTTTTTTTTTGTCTAGACAATTTTGTAATATATTAGTTATGATTGCTGAGATATTTTTTTCTACTTACGGCGTGGCTGATTTTACAATCTACGTGGAGATTAATTATAAACAAAAACTATTGGAGATAAGAAGTAGATTGTTTTTTTTGAATATACAAACAAACTACGCGGACTTTAATTATTTACCGAATGTAGCTTCTACAAAAAATCTTAAACTTTAATGTGTGTGTACTTACCATATATTTTGTCTTGCAATGCAACTATCAAGTTAGATTTTTTTATGTAAAAAGCAATAGTTATTGCCTTTAATGTTTATTTTAGCCACGAAATTTCCTGATGCAAATATTTATATTTTTTTGAGCTTGTAATACAAAAATAGAAAACAACAACATTTTAAATTAAAGTTTTGTTACTTACATAATTGACTTTCTTTTATTTATACAGCCTTAACCCTACATTCCAAAAAACATATTTTGTGTGGTTTTGTTAAAAAACAATACTTAAGCGAATTTGCAGTACAAAAAATGCAAGTTTTTTTTATTATAAAAGTATATTGACTATATTGTAACTTTTGTTTTGTTTTCTTTGTATATTTTTGTTGCTAAAAAAATTATAGTTTATATTTGCACATGTAAATATATTGCATCTCACTTTCCGCAAGTTTTGCGTTCAATTCGAGCTTTGCATGTTTATGCGCAGCGTAATTTCATGTATTAGATATAATAACCTTGATAATACTATTTGAACTTCAAGTGTAACAAAGATTCAGTCGCGATTTTGCATTATTAGCTTTAAAGTTTTTAAAGTATATGTTAGGATCAAAAGTGGTACTTATTTTCCGTTCGATCTAAAAGTAACTCAAGTGACTGAGTGGCCGCAAAGATTCTTTGGGCAGTAAATTTTTCAAGTTTTTATTACAAACCAAAAAAAAAACACGTTACATTATAAACATAAAAAAATATTTTATATGCTTGTCTAATACTCAGGCCGTGTTTTTTTATTTCGGTATGCTGATTTTTACCCCTAAAAATTTTTTTTTTTTTGGTATACTTAATGATTCAGTAGGATACAAATAAAAGAATGTTATATAAAATGCAGTTTTTCAAACATATTGAGCCTTACAAACCTTCTCGTATCTTACCTAATCGTATATAGATTGATTTTTGATTTCCAATAGTACATTCAAAAAATGGAATGAACAACGAATAAAAATTCGTATTAAGCATAGAAATTAAGCGGTTTGGAGAACGATATTTTTAAAAGCCTAAGAAGATGCAGATCAGATGATCAATTTGTGAAAGGAAATTGGAAATAAATTTAAGCAAAATATACACAAAAAAAAGAACAAATTAATATAATTTGCAATTAATTTAGGCAAAATATATTGGCTCAGACACCTTGGTCCAATTTTTACGATGCATACTGTTTCAGTAAACCGAAAAATGGGTATCCATATTTTTTAATACTGACAAATTTGAAGACGGTCTTTTTATTTTTGTTTGAAAAGGTATAATGATTAACAGATGCGGTTTTTTATATTTTTTTTTATAAATACATATAATAAGCCTTTATGCATAACTATAAAAGGTATTTACCTTTTTTTCGATTGTTAAAAAATATGAGTTTCATCCTAAAGTCAAAAAAAAACGTCTATAAAAGTATAATAGCCACTGTTATCTTTTTTTGTTGCTTCTAGTAATTTTTAGCATCATTTTATTCCATTAATGTAAATAATTCTTGTTATTTCTTACCATAATGACATGAAATTTAAAACTCAATACATGCAAAAATCTCTCTGTTAAGTATATAAATTCTGTAACTATTTGATAAAGTGTGTATTGTGAGTATTAAAATCTAAAATAATTTTTGTTTTAAATAAAATAGGTAGGTAGCAACTTAATTATATCTTTGTTTATACATTTATGCAAAAAAAAATTCTTAAAAAGTCTTGACATATGCATTGCAGTATTATAATGCCATGTAAACAAAGGACAATTTTTTTTCTTAAAATGCACGAAAACTTTAAAGATGCTAATTTCTTCTCAAGTTCAATTAAAGTATGGTTAAAAACTGTATATATTTTATGCAATTTTAAGTTAACAATCACTATTTTGCAAAATTTATATTGGTAAATTTATGTATACTAAGAAAACGCAAACCTCTAAATATAACCACTGCAATTTGCTTTATAGGTGAGTTTGTTTTTTCTTAAGCATTTAAATTTTAAATTAAGTATATAAAATAGTATAAACATTTATTTTTTTTCATTAAAAGTTTTAATTAATATATAGAGTAGTTTAAATTAATATATAGAGTGGTTTTTTTTGTAAAACAATGCAGTTTAATGATAAATAATAATAATCATTTCTTCTGTTCTGCAGGTCAATGTAAATTAGCTGTTATTTGAGATAAAGAATACTTTCCTAATAAAATTTCTTTCAATTTTTTATTATATTTTGTATAAATTATATCCTCATACTGCAATTTTTTGTCTTACCCGTCAACAGAATAATAACTATGAATTTTTTTAACATGAAAAGTATGTTCATGTTCATGTTCAATTTCTAACTTTTTATTTTTTTTATTGCCGTTATTCTTTCACTTGTGATTTATTTGTTCGTTTATATAAGTGTGAATATATTTTAGTGTGCCTCTTCTGTAGGGTTAATCCTTCTTAAATAAAAAATTATTACTATTTTGACGTTTTTTCGATTTTTAGTTTACCTTTTCATTTATTATTTACTCATTTTTTTGATGATATTTTTTTTATTTCTTTATTTTGGGATAGGTTTTTTTATCATTTTATTATTTCTAATGTTTTCGATTTTTGATTTTATTTGTTTGATCTATATTGAATTTCTTTCCTTCATCGTGCACATTTCCCATTGTTTCATTTAATATTTATTATTTAATCTATAAATTATTTTTTATTTTTTATTATTTAGTTTTTGGCCATTTTTGGGTTTATTGGTGGTATTTTCCCTCTTTTTCCCTTCTTTTCAATTTTGATTTAATACGACCCCCTACTTCAATTTATAGGTGGTCGCAATTGGGTGAGCTCCGGGTAAAATACCCACTTGGGGGTAAAAATAAAATAAGGTGGGTATTGCGGAAAAATTATGAATTAGTTACGCATAAATATAATAATATGTGTAAATATATTGTACTCCTTAAGTAATTGCCATTTAATGTTTACATTTACCCAAATCGATTCCTCCATAGGAAAAAGATCGGGGAAAATAGATATTAATCCCATTCTAAGAATAATTTTTAAGATATTAGCAAACTGTTGTGGTAGAAGAAGAACTTAATATCACGGATGAATTCCATTTAAGTTAAATGCTAACATTTTATCAAAAATAACCAAATTTGGGCATCCATGTTTTCATCAGCTCCACATGTTAACAGAATAGTTCTTTTTTTTTCATTATAAGTAGGGGTCGGCAAATCCATTGGAAATTTATGCAATTCCAAAATATCAATCAATAATGCAAAACAACAAAATAAGGTTGCTTAAATGGCATAAATATATCATTATCAGCCTTTTTTCATATTTTTTGATAAGTTTTTAGACTTTTAAAAATAAAGTCAACCCTTAAAAGAATCAAGGCCCAAAAGTATGTTGCAACCAGGGTTACTGTTACATAACAGGGGAATAATTTTTGCCGCAATTAAAACTTAAAAAGCATATATCTTTTGTTTTATTAGTATTTTCAAACGTTTCTAATATTGTCAATACTTTTCCGATATTTTCCAATTTATTTACCCCTTCTTTTCCAATGGATTTGCCGACCCCTAATTATAGGTGTTACCACATATCAATGTGCTAAAGACTTTACAACAGCCTTTACACTATAAAAATAAAGGAAAAAGTTTAATATAGAAAAAGATAAGAGAATTTTTCATATTAAAATAAAGCTAAGTAAGGAATATTTATCAACTGAAAACAATATTAACTATCTCATCAATGTTTTGCAAAAAAGAGCCTATAAAATATCTATATTTGATTGTATGTTTAATTACTATTTTATTAATACATATTTAATTCTAAAATGGTTATAAATAAAATGTGCTAGAAATATTTCATCTTTCTTGTATAAAAAATCACATCATCCTAGACTTCTAACGTGGGTGGCGGGATGGTATTTCCTATGTAGTCTTGATAATTTATTTCTTATATAGCAACTAAAAGAGTGCTATTCTGTGGATCATCATAGTCATAACTAGCGTTGGTGTTAGGATATAGTGGTGCCAGGCCTATGTTTGTTCCACATACCTTAAATGCTGTAAAATATTATAAGGGGGCCATGGATTTCTGCTTTATACAAAAAGGGGGTAAATTGAAAAAAAAAAGGTTGGGGACCATTGCTCTATACCATTATGGCAAAAATTTTCCCCCATAATAGTAGGGAAAATATTGCCATAATGGTATAGGACCCTTTAGATTTCGGAGCCCCTGAATGTTATGTAGGTAAGAAATCATACTAATCATGCCGGATATTAATTTCTATTTAACTCTTCTTGATTCCCCATCGAAACGCGTTTACATACGCTCTGATTATTATGTGTTTAAAGGCGTTTTAAATGAAATTTGGTCTGAATATGCTTTTTAATGTTCCCCGCCCCATATGCGGGCACAAAAGTAAACGTCTTATCACAAAGATCGCATCGTAGATTTTGGTTTTGTATCTTATCTCCGGATTATTTTGTATAAGTTTTGTAATCGATGCGTATTCCATTAAAGATTTTGAGATTTCAAAAAAAAATGATTTCAATATATAACAAAAAGAGAGGTAAAAATGTAGAGGTAAAAAAGGAGGTAAAAAAGAGAGGTAAAAAAGCAAGGTAAAAACGATGTAAGAAAATGTAGAAGATACTATTATACTTTCAAATGTATAACGATTAAAAAAAACCTTAAACACTTTTAAATAAACGTAAAATATTGCAGCCCTACACATTTAAAAATATAAATGCTTTTAAGCAAAAAAGGAATCTATGAAAACTCATAGTTATAATTTAATTTTATATAGAAAAGCTACTTAGTATTGATAACAAAATCATTTTGTAAAATACATATGATTAAACATAAATAAAATTGCATATAAAATCCCCTATTTTAGTAAAAATATTTAGAATTTTTGTTGAGCATAACAAAGATTTTTGGCAAAATACTCTCCGCAAATATTGATCTGAAATTCCGTCCACAAAACGTACAAAGACTTTTTTAGGTATATCAAAAAAGCTCATTTTTAGAGTTCTATGTTTTTCTTAGAAGTAAAAAAATATTTCCAGTTAGCTAAAAATTACAAAAACTGCACACCACAAAATTTATATTGTCTTATTATAAAAATCAGCGCAATAAAGTGCAATTTATACGCCTAATAAATACTATTTTACCAAACATATTTACAAGAGAATTCAAATGTTTTACGGTGGCAATTTTTTGCCATTTCAGTATTTTTGTCTACAAAAAAAATCAAAATCATCGTATATCAATACAATCAGAAAAGAATAATGTATTTTAATCCATAAATCCAAAACAATAATTACGATCTGTCGAAAAATTCTCTACTTTTATATCCGACAAATTAAAAATATCTTATCTCTATATGGTGTTTTCGTAGCCGAATAATTCACCTGTAGTAAATTTTTAAATATTCTTAAATTCGGAATTTCTACGTATTTATCGTAATTTTTACGATTTTATGTTTTTTCTCCTTTATTTAATTATTTACCCCATGTACTGGAATAAAAAATCCAGTGGTCTTTACGGTCCCTAGTAGTAGGGAAAAACTTCAAGATGTTACAAAGATAAACAGGTTTGATCAAATTATTAATAAAAATCTTGGATCACAATGGATGGAGAATATATATAAAAATGATCTGATTTCATTTGAAGAACTATCATATTTGAATTTAAAATACAATTCCGAATGAACGATGTTTCAATTATCTAAAACTGCTATTAGCTCATAACAGAAGGGTTCGTAAGTCATCCCTTCCCATTTAAGATATTATATTTTATTGCAAGTTAAATAAAAATTATTAATATTTTTTTTGCTACCTTTTTTAGCTACCAATTTAATTGGCCCTAGTTATATAGTATAATAAACATTACTTTAAAATAAATGGGATAAAAATAGAAAATGATAAGTGTTTTAGACTTTCTCTAATGACAAATTGTGTGTTTTACAATTAACTAGTTAGTTATCCTTTAATAAGGATTCTAATAAATAGGCAAATATGCTATTTTTAATATATGATGTATAATTTGCTTAAAAATAAACATACAATGTACAAATTGTACACTTAATTTAGGGTGGTTTTCTTTTTTTTACTATGGTAAAAAACATTACAAACTTAGCCCTAAAATTTTTACTATGGCATTTTTTTTTACCATGGTAAAAAAAATGATGTTCTATTTTTTTACCATGGCAAAAATTATGCCATGATATTTTTTATACCTTTTTTATAAGCATGGTAAAAATTTCTACCAATACGAAAAATCCTTTAACAACATAAAAAATATATATGTTTCTTGTTTTTACCATTCCAAAATACCCATAACTATTACCACGGTAAAATGGTTATTTTACCATGGCAAAAAAAAAGAAACACAGCCTTATAATAACATATTTTTGAAGTTTCTAAATTGTAGATAATAAAAAAAAAATAGTTAAATACTAAAAATAAAGATAAATGATCGTAAATATTTATAAAAATATAGGCTTAGACATTAGTTTTACAGTGTAAAACCTGATACTTTTTCTTATCAATTAAAATTTAATATGGTAAAAACATGGCTAATAATTTCCCCCTTTATGGCTATATTGATATGGCCATATATGGTCGAAGCCATATCTTTTTAGACCCCTACCCTAACGTGCAAAATTTACAATAATACCAGCATTTTTCACGATTAAAGTATTTACTGTGTAAGATACTTGTATATATAGGCTTTTAACGCCTAAAGTTTAATTTGAGGCTGATTTTACATCTAATCTGACAAAAGAATACGCATAATCATTTATTATACTCAAAATTTGGCTACTAATACTTTATAATACTAGGGTGTGTTATTATTATATGGTAAAGATGTTTTTATTTTATTTTGTATGCTCCATACTGTCATTAACTCTACAAATTTACTTTCTAATTAATATAGGAATATAAAATATAGGCCCGTCAAATCGTTTTATTACTTTTTTAGTACGATTTAATTATTTTTTAGGCCTCTGACAGCTTTTAATAGTAAATATTTAAGAAGGCAAACTTGATTTAATTGATTAAATTTTGTTCGAATTTAAGTTTTACAGACTCTTATAGGGGTTTAATCCGAAAAATATGATCGACTTCATTTTCGAGGGCTGAATTTGCTTTAATTTAGGCTATATTTGCATTTGCCTTCGTCAGCCTTCTATTCGCCTTCATTTATGAAGGCGTTTGAATTTTATACCCCGTATTCCGCCTAGAAAACTATAGGCCTGTTTATTTTTGATTTATAAATATGATACAAATAATACTCAGTTTCAACAACGTTTTTTAATGCATAATATCTATTTGTAAAAATGCTTTTAATCTTAAATTGAAATAATTACGGTGAGGATTTCTTCTGTAATTTATTTTATCATTAGACTATGGAGATCTAGACAAGCGCAATACAAAAGAATAATTAAATACATGTTCTAAAGTCTATTTTCAAGCTTTATAAGAAAAACCTTGACAAAAATATGCATTTAGTAATTCTTATATTATCTAATCTAATGATTAGTGCGGCTCCATTTTACGGAGGTCAGTGTGGCATTACTTCTCCGTTCGGAGGATGCCCGCCAAGGTCATGTGTACCAGGACCAGCTTTACAATGCAATCCTTCACCCATGATGTATCCATTGATAAATTCAATTCCATATCCAGGCGTTGGATGCCCGCCAGCACAGTCAACTGGATGTTATTATACACGCAGGGTAAAGAGAAAGCCCAAGAAGAATGTTGAAATCAAAAACATCCTAAACAGGTTCAGAAAGACTGTTGCCAAGGATGCTCTTCGTGGTCATCTCTTTGATGTCATGCAGGAAAGCTCATTCGAGGACTCATTTGATTATGTTGATGTTATGGATAATGGTGGATACAGCCAGCAATTTGTTATGCGTCAACCAGCCTCATGCATTCCAGGCTGCTATAATGATTGTGATCCAAGTATACAATATATCGGAGGAGGACAATGCTTCCCACCAGTGATCCAATGTACTGAATCCGTACCAGAAACAACAACTACCACAACCACCACTACAACCACCACTGCAACCACCACTGCAACCCCTCTATAATATTGAGACTTGGTTATTTGTGTAATATTTTGTATTAATAAAGTTACATCTCGAAATATTTATATTATAATTTTCTGAGTTTATTTTTTGTTTTTTAAATCTGATTAAAATTATCATAGGAGTGTTTTTAGCCCCATAAATGCGGCTAGTATTTAATTAAAAGAAATTATAGTTTTTTTTATTGGCTTGACTTTATAATTTCACGAATATTCCATTTATACTGTAGAATGTCGTATACTACCATGACTAATATGTAAAATGCTAGAAATAAACCAGTATTTTGACTGGAAAATATGTAGAAAAGTGTTTAAATATATTAAATTGCGAATTTTATGTTTTTTTTATTTATGCAAAAGTTATCCTTTCTTTTTTCATAGTTAAAAGTTAAAAGAAAATTGAGTCATTTATAATTTTATAGTTACGGATTAAAGTTATTACAGTCGTTTATTTGAAAATTACATAAGAAACGACTGGTATGGACCCTGTAATTCGGACTTATAGAAATATAAAAAAATGTATGTTTAAAGGTATTGTTCTATAATATGTATAGTAAAAAAGAGATATGATTTATATTTTACGGTTTTATGAATAATTTTTGCTTGCTGCTTTTTTTTTCATCCGTATATTCTGTTAAAATATACAGTTGGGCTATAACACATATTAGCCCAAAAATCGCGTTTGAGGCTTAAAAACGCGATTTTAGGTGCGCAAACGCGATATCTCGGCGAGATACGCATTTTTCGATATTAGTTGGCGTATATTGACAAGTATTTGTTATAAGAAACAAATCAGGGGCGATAGCAGATTATCTGGGACAATGATACCAAAAGTGGTACATTGTTATAGATAAGAGATAAACAGGGTATATAAAAGGTGATTTATATATAAATAAGTATTATCAAATGGGTTTTCCTATAAGAAAAACAGCTGCCCGTGGCAACGCGGAAACTTCCAACCTATACTTCTATTTTTTTGTGTCGTTTTTTACTAGGTTTTTTGTTCCCTACTTTACTGGGATTTTTAATATATTTTAAAACGCAAAATCTTTAAATTTCAGTAGTTAACAAGCTTTGACATAGTTCGTGTAATCGACTCTCAAAATCTGTAGCCTTCAATCTATAAAAAAGTTCATCTGCGAAGAAAAACCCTAAGTAGAGAATTTTAATTTCTCTTTTTTTAAAACATGAATATTATTTAATAAATTTAAAGCAAAATAATAAATTATTTGCCTTGCCGTATTAAATACCGAAAAATATATAAATTTGGGGCTCTAGACGTCATAATAACTTTTTACTTTTCCGGCTTTGTATTATTTTGATTATATACCTATATTTGTCAAAAACTAAACTAATCTGCTAAAAACGATACTTGTGCATGAATATATGCTTTATAATTGATTTAAAAGAGTTTTGAAAATATTTAGTTATATATACAGTGAATTATCTATAAATTGGAACAAAATAGCAATTAAAAAATTAGAATGCTTATTTTTTTTGCTAAATTAAGCCAAAATGAGTTTTTTCTGTATCAAGAGTCCATAATATTTTTGTTCTAAATAATTTGGTTATAAAATAAAATGGTTCTGAAACAAAACTTAAATTTATTTAAAAAACGAAAAACTACTATATTATGTTTGATCATATTTTTTTTGAAGTCTACTAATATTATAATTATAGCTTTTTAACAAAAAAATTCCAATATATGGGTCGTCCGATTCTTGGAAAATTTATTGTAACGACAAATATTTATTTTATAGTTATCCTGACTAATTTTTCTAATTGTTTTTTAAATTTAAAAATTTTACGTAACAATTTTACTTTTGCATTTTACTAGCCATATTTAATCTATTATCATATACGATCAATTATTACAATCATTTTTTTTTTATCCCGTAAATTGTTAAAGACGGTAAATGATGATAAAGAAAGATTATACCTAAAATTGTCAAAATGACTAAATCAAAATAGGTTTTTGTTTATTTTTCTATTATATAACATTTTTTTAATAATTTAAAGAAAAACAGTACGCTGAATAATCACGTTATAGCCTATTCCAAGATAAAATTATACACTGGCAAACAAAATAAAATGATAAATTTACCTTGGCAAATTCAAAATAATAATTTTTTAAAAAAGGATAGAAGAACTGCGCGGATTTTTTTTTTCGATTAAAGCTTAAAATATGACTATCAAATTTATATTTTTTCCATATTCCACGTCTTGGTAAAAAAACTATAGAATCACAATCATTTTGAAATAAATATTAAAATTTTAAAAAACTTTGTAATCACATAAATGCAATACGAAGCTTTTTCGATTAAAAAAATACTTTTTTTGAAGACCAGGGGTCTTGTATTGAACATTTTTTAAGGAATTCCCACAAAAACCACTAAATAATTAAAATATTTTAATCTAAATATATGTTTTTTTTCAAGTCAAAAAAAGTTTATTTTGGAGTTAGAATAATATCTCATGGCCTTGTATAACATCGTTTCTTGTTATACAAAAATTGTAACTTTTTGAACTACTAAAAGATTATTGACATTGCTAGATGCTTGGTAGTAAAAATTTATGTCCCTAATGGCCGTTATAATTGCATTCGTATTTTAAAATACATAGTTAGTACTACCTATGTGTATATTTAAAATAATTACAAAAGTTATATACACTATATCACTGCAACTTCAAAAAAACAAAACATTTTGCTATGTTGTGAAGCCTAAGTATTTACATCACATAGTTCTGCTATAAAAAAATATTTTTTCGTAAAAGTCCAGTTATTTTCCCCCTTAAATTGGGGCAGAAAATACTAGACTTATTCCACCAAAGATAACTAACTTAAGTCAAAACAACGCAAATTTAAAAAATAAAAAGATATAAAATTAGATTTAACTAGCCTAATTCTGTCCAAAATTCTATCCGCTAACCATAACCTGATTGCCTAAACAAATCCTTTGATACATTTCGGTAATGAAGACTTTGAAAGAAGTAATTGGTTAGGGGAAAGGGTTATGGTTATGGTTAGGTTGATTATAACTTTCAACCAAGATTTTTTATTACACATTAATCCTTTTATTTTTCATTTGTAATTTCTGGGGCCTTCACTGGGGCCATTTTTTCGCTGCCCCCATTATAGGGGGGAATAACTGGACTTTTACCTACTTTTTATAATAATTCGAAGTAAAGTAGAGATTTTAAATATGAAAGTGAAAATATATAGAAAAAGACAAGTACTTTATATTCGAACTTTTAAATTGTATAATTTTTGACATTTTAATTAATAAATTTTTGTATTAATTATAAAATTTATCTATAAATGTTTTCTCATATTTGCTTTTTACATGCTACAATAACAAAATTTTCTATGAAAGTGCATTATAATGCGATTTTTGCTTTTATCAGAGCTTCTTGTTTTCTTTTGTATATATTTATAAACAAATAAGGCAAAAATTTTTGTAAATTTATATTAAAATCCTAAAAACCCTAAAATAAATCTGAAATGTCTCATATTGAGTTTTTTAGAATTTCCTTGTTTAAACCGAAATAAAGGTCCCCTGATGAGCACTCGTAATAACTTAAAAGTTTATATCCCTCTAAAGCAGAGGTCTTCATTTTATGTATTTTTGATCCCATAACGTTACATAAAAATCTTCATTTATCCAAGACAAATTTTACTGGTCAATATAAAAGCTGCTAACCGTGGTATCCTTTTATTAGGAAGTCTTCATGTTAGGAAATTTTTATATTAGGAAATCTTCTTATTAGGAAATCTTATTGGTAGGAAATCTTCTTAGTAGGAAAAAATGGAAAAAGAAAATACAACATGAATTAAAAAGAAAATTTTAGATTAACGTCCGGACATATAATAAATAAATAAAAAAGATCGAAAAAGAACAAAAAATACAAAACAACAAAAAAAAAGCAAAAATTAAAAAAACACATAAAAATGAAAAACACAATTTAAAATCAAACTTAACAAATACAAAAAAAAAAAATCGTAAAAAAAAATCGAAACGATATGAAAAATAAATCGCAAACACACACACAAATAGTTATGAATTTGTAAAAAAAACAAAATACAACGACATGAATGTAAAATGAAAAAATACAAAGATAACGCAATTGAGTCGCATAGAAATCGTGACTCTAAAGTAAAAAAAATACTATAAGAAAGCAGATATAAACAAATCATAAAAGAAAAAAATAATTAATGACAATAAAAAACACTAAAATACGAGCGAAAAAAAAGATACAGACACGTTACCGCATACGAAAAGGCAAAAAAATATGTATATCATAAGAGTTTAACACGAATAACCCCAACTATCTTACATGAATATAATAATTATAGAAAAACCAGCGGTATAAAAGAGCATTATAAAAAAATGACCTTAGAAAAAGAAAACAAACCGATTCTGAAACCTAAAATTTAACAATCCAACTAAACTACATAAATCATGTATATAATTCTTCTTTTTTATTTTGTCTTTGAAAATGCATAATTAAGCAATAAATCTTTTAAATAATACGCTATACTGAAAAAAATAATTCCGAAAATATGTTAGTTAGATTTCGATTACCGAAAAAAAAAATACGAACACAAGAATAAAAGAGTAAATTTCAAAAAAAAAACTTTACCTGCATATTTATACACACGTATTGCATACATGTTATTTTGTTTCATTTTTGATGCATTGCGATACTAGAAAAAGCTATAACTTAAAATGAGCTATTAACTAAAAATATTTAATTAATTAAATTATAAACGGACCATCATAAAACAAATTGTTGCCAAGCAATTATTTTGCTTTTTTAAAAAAGAAACTAATGCCTTTATAAACATCAAAAAAAGGTTTAGGCGGAAAGATTGTGACATGGATATTGCGATTATTGAAATTAGATTATAATAACTTACATTAATCTTCGTGTAGCCTTTTTTATCTTAAAAAACATGTAATGTCATTTTTTTTCTAACATGTTCATTTATTTACAATGATGGGCGGGATTTATAAAACACTGGTTTTATTGTATTCGGCAAAAAAAAACACGACAAAGGTATGATTACCATACTACAACCTTTTTTCTTTTATAGCCCTTATCATATTTTTTTTGTTTTTTGGCAAAATAATTACGAAACTAATATTACATAACCTTTGATATATAGATTATAATATATTTTTTGTTGAACGCAAAAATGGAAAGAAAAGTCATATTAGTTATATTTGTATGTTTTTTTTATATACAAAAATAACCATCGAATTTTTTTTTTATTTGGTGTGCATAAAATGATGCTTTAGATTATACCGAATAGTTTTAGAAAAAAAGAGAAAATGAGAACAACAAAAAAAGGCAATCAAAAACGTGCATTATCTGATCATTTTCGTATTAAGATTTTTAAATAATTCTGTGCTATACCTTAAAATATAAATGAGGCAAAAAAGCGAATTGAAAACCATTTAATTTACTTACAAAAATTAACTAAGAATAATTAAATCAGAAAAAAAATAAAAGGTAAATTTTTTATATCTATAAAAGTAAATTTTTATCGCGTAAACTTAAATCCTTTTTTATCATCTATATTAAATGTTTGCAACTTAAAAAAAGCTATTTTGTTAATAAGAAAAAGTATAAAATTATATTCTAGCAAAATGTACAGTTTAATTATATTATTAAAAATTTGTCACTGTTTTTTGTCGTAATTTTTTCTGGCACCTTTTTGGCACTGATTTTTTTTATTACAGTATAATACGAACCGACAAGTTGCAGATTTATGCCGTTTTTCTCTTATTTAAGCGCAATCAACGTATATTGCGAAGTTAATTTTTAGTGTACATCTTTAAGCTTTAAATATGTATTAGAATATTTTTAATTTAAAAATTAATATAAGGTAAATTACAACTACAAAATATTTTATGTGTTGTTTCGTACGTAGATTTGTTATGTGGTTTTTGTTTTTCTTGCTATAATATTGCCATACAATATTCAAAGCTGTATTTTATAAAAAAAAAACCCTAAAGTTTAACTTCTGTACTAATAATACTTACAAAACATAAAATAAAAATCCAATATAACAAAAAAAAACGTGAATTATATTAACCTATCATTTATATATTTATGCGCGTATGGCTTATTTTTGATTTACAAAAAAAAAACCTCATTTACATTGAAATTACCGCAAATAAGGCGCCAAAAACGTAATGCAACGCTATGCAAAATTCAAAAATCGCTTTTTATATAGTTTGCCACTTCGAAAAGAATATTACATAAAGTACGCTTGTCAAAAAGTTTATATTTCTTGTTTTTTTTGTTAAAAAAAGTTGTATCTATCTAAAGATACTATAAAGAAAGAATACTAAACTGCGACTAAACGACACTTTAAAAAATAATGTTATTAATTTTGCACTTAATCTTTTTTTCGCGCCTTTTTGAGCATTTTTGGTGGTTTCAAATTGTTCAGAGATAGCAAAAACAAAGAATATATAATAAAGCATAATTAAATATACAAAAAAGATAATACTTGCCTTCAGGTTATAGAAAAAAGTAAAATAAATAATTAATGAATAAATATGTATCAATTAATCTGGTTATTCATGTAAAAAATTAAGCGGTGCAGATGGATTATCCAAATAGAAGTATTTCCAGTGCCCCGATTAATATAAGGACAAAATATATATACACATTAATGTTCTGTTATACATAATGGCCAATATGGCATATATGGAGGACCATATATATGGGCAAAAAACAGGTTTTTTGCATCATAGAGATACTTAAGCTATATTGTAAAAACAAAATTTAAATAAAAAACTTAAATTGCATGTAGCAGGTATTTAGTATCGGTGTGATCATACTTGTGCTAGAAACCAATATGATTTTTTGCTTTTTAAACGTAAAAAACTTCTTAACTACCAAATTTTTGTGATATTTGGCTATTTTGGATTTTTGTTTTACTTAAGAGTACCTTTGTCTTTAAAACACAAATTTTACTAAGAATTGCAAAGGCAAGGAATTTTTCTATAAAAGCATTTAAAGATGTAAAATATTATATATTAATTAAAAATAATGCAATGAGAAAAGCAGTCAGTGTAATGTTATAAAAGATTAATTACAGATCGTGTAAGAGCTGCAATACTTAAATGCAAAATAGATAAAAAACTTTATTCAAAACATCACTGTTGTAAAAGAAAGGGTTAACGGAGTAGTATCGGTTACAAACAAAAATAAATTGCAATAAAACACAAATTATTTCTTTTTGGAAGACAAAAATCAATTTAATACGTGTTTTTAAGAATCAAAATGTAACCCCGAATATAAAAAAAAATGTATAAAACCTCAAAATACGTGTATGCACTTATATGTACCTAAATTAGACTCTTTAAATTGCATTTTTCTTTATAGGTACTGTTCCGAACACAGTATTTAACGGTGTCAATATTTTAAACACAAGAAAAGCAAAAATATTATTCGATGAGAAATATCTAACGCCAGCAAAATTTTATATTTTTAATTTTAAATAAATAACGGATGCTGGACAACTCGCCCTAGGGCGAGTTGTCCAAAACTCGCCCGTGGGGCATAAAAGACAACTCGCCCCGGAGGCGAGTTTTTTTTAAATTAAAGGAAAAAATAATTTATAGATTGTACTTTAAAATAAACAGTATAGTAGCAAAGATGTTATATGAAATAAATAATTTTGTTT
>JAQFYM010001275.1:0-36223 GCA_034694785.1 Agrenia bidenticulata | reverse complement strand
TGCACACGTGGAGATAAACGTGCTATGATTGGAATAGGTGAGGGGGATTATTGTGTTGTAAAATACAAATTAGAAAAACACTTGCACATCAATAACAAAGGCATAATTAAGGGTATTAAGGTTATGAAAGGGAATCGGTTAATAAGACTGGAAAAGTTAAGCCCGTGGTCTTAAGTAGGCCCTTCTAGTTTCGGTTAGTACGGAAAAGGTATCAGCTATAGTTTTAAATTTATAGAAGACAATTTTTTTGAGTAATGTTAAATAAGAAATCGTCTCGGGCTTTGTTTTCGAAGACTTTGAATCATTTTTCAAGATTATAAAACACCCTTGTCAAAAACGGTAGAACGTGTAATGTGTTTGAGTTAGTCTGCGTCTGCCTGTGCATAATTTTATTTTAACTATGAGAGGGCCTGTCAGCAAAGGGCTTAGGACTTCTCTTGCAATGGACTTATAGAAAATACACTCGAAATATTATTAAGTGATAATTGACTTGGCTTACCCAACGCCCAACGGTACGGGCTTTAAAAAAATCATCTGTTAGAATCATAGAATTATATACTAAATACAAGTTAGAATGAACATCAACACACTGCCTGAAGTACTCTTACATTCTTCTATTTAAAAACTTAATCAATCGTGTGGTAAATTAATTAACAGCATCATAACTCGAAAAATAGACAAGAATTGTTTTTAAATATCAATACTATTTTTTTTGTATTTGAATGATGTTTTAATTTCATTTAAGGTGAGTCTCAAGACTGCAGAGTTGAGTCCTGCAAAGGAGCTAGTACATTTTTATCTGACAGAAGCTTATGGCTTTGATCTAGTTGTGCATATTTCAGTTAATTAAAATTCTTGGTGAGTCAAAGGCTTTTAGAAATTGGGAGCAACCGCGTGGAGTAACATTAGAAACTCTCAAACTGTCCGTGAGTTTTGGAGGGAAGGGGGGTTAATTAACATAGAAAATGGTTGTATTCGATCACAAATAAAAAGCCCAGAGTCGTTAATAATTATATTTTAGATTTCTATGCTCTCCCAGTTATTTATGGTGATCGAAAGGATGTCCGTGTGAGACGTTGTAGGCGAAACCCTCTCTAGAAGCACAAACAAACGCCCCAAAACTATTTAGTCGTATTCGATCCGAAATCGTGGAATAAAAAATCGGTCCAAAGCCGATGGGTAGCTGCCTGGTTGGAAATACGGAAATACGTACATTATTAAAGATTGATGACATACATCCTTTTTTATGTAATCCTGGTTCCTTCTACAGGGTGGGACGTAGAACTCTTTACAAGAATTAAACTACTTACGATCATTTACAAAATCCGACCACATCTTCAAAAAAGATATTCTGTGCCTTTTTGTTGGAATTTTTAAAACCTGTGTTTATACAGAATCATTACAGGGCGACCATCGACAACCAGTGGTTACCACCAACCCAACCTCTGACGACCGAATCAACAGTAGTTCATCAAAGGCCACCGACCACCAGTAGATTTGAAAACCACCAGATCACCTGGACTTCATAAAAACCACCGAATCCCGCCACGGGCAGGTTTAAGCCGGTGGTCTGGTTGTCTCTGGTCTTTATGGACTATCAAAAGAATGTTCAAATTAATCAACTAAAAATGTCTCCATAAATATTCAATTATAAACTTCAACTCAAAAATTAGTTGACAATTTTTTAAAAGAATTTTTTGAAAAGTTTGAATATTGTTTGCCCTGCACCCCGTGCGAAAAACGCTCTAAGAATATTTCTCCAAGTTCAAATGAGAAGAATGTAAAATATACTTGTTCAAAGACGATTATCAAAGTCACTTTTCAGAGGGGAAGGGAGACATTTGTTAGGATATGTAGGCCAAGCTGAAAAGGCCGTATATAATTATTCCAAAGTTTGCTCTTGCATCCACGAAATGTTTTTGGAACGGCCCCATTAGCCCACTATCTATCAAGCTAATAAATCTTGACGTCCTACACTTAGCTCCGCTAATATTAATTCCTCTCTTCCAAAACTATATCCCTATCATCGAAGGATATGATTACATATATTTTATGAAACTTTTGCCCTTCCTCAACTTACAGAGAGCTACATGTTCCCTTTTAAAACTTGGTGAAAGTAATATGGAATTTTCCCCGTCTGATTCGAATCCAAATTTGAAATCATGTAAGAACCAGTTGGGTGCTTTTACTATATCAGCAAGACTCTTAACATTGGTACAGTCACAATCAGAAGCCAAGAATCACTGTAGCACAACCTCCCTATTAAGTCATTCAAAGAATTGTAAAAAAAAACAGAAAATGTTTTCATTACATTCGAAAAGCCATTACTCAAACGTTTACAGATTAATTTAGATATATAAAAAATAATTTCCTCAAATGCTCTCGAGTCGCAAACCCCGGTTTAAAAATATAATAAATTTTATCAGATTTTGTTTTGGATTTTTTCAAAAGATTCAAAAGGCCCGACTAGAGAGTCCCACGCAAAAAACTCAGTCCCTCAGCTTCTTGAAAATCCTAGAGATTAAAACGCAACTCCTCCCCCCGCATAAGCCCCAGAATAATAATATACTAAACGAAGCCCACATTTTTGATTTATCACAATACGGGCTGAAGTGTTGCTCGTGTTTCTCAGCCCACACGGCCCACATAATATCCCTAAGCTAACCCATATAGAATCCTAGCCCACACAGATTGTGCTAAGAGCCTCTCAAAGTATTTTAGAACGCAGATTGAGCCTAAAATATTATCAAATTTCCGATACACTTTTCTCTAAAAGGAAGCTGGAGGATAATTTTTCATCCAAATGCCAGGAGACTCCGACTCGGTTCGGGTGGCCTACCCGGCTTGACCTGTATGGATCTTTTGTGAAAAGAGGTTGAATACGATTTTGATTAGTTTTATTCATGAGGAGATGATTTAGATTGGAGCGTCTGAGGCCTCCACCCCGTCCAAACAAGCTAAGGGATAAACAGATGGATACATTCATCATTTTCCAATGAACATTCCTCGCTATTCAAATCAAGTCTTGGCCAAATGCTATTTCAATATCCAAAAATAGCAAAGTAATTTAATCCCTTGGTCCTCTGTCCATTTCCTGAGTTATGCTCCTCGGTTAATTCAATTGGGACACATGGAAGTCAAATTCTATAGACCCGGGGTGAATTGACTTCATGACGTACGGGGATCATTTTTAATCTACTTCTTTACAGACACTCTAAAGCAGTTCTCTTCTGCACTTCTTTTATACTGTACAATAGCAACAAATCATCCAATCTTTAGAACATTTAATTTAATCAGACTAGTACGTAAATTTTCAAGAAAACAAATTCAAAGCTTTGTTATCGTTTCTATTTACGATCTGATTAGAATTTACGAACTCCCATTTCACAAAAACTTTGTATATGATCCCCAGTGCTTTTACCCGTTTTACCCTATCCTAATTTGCCAAGGGCCTACGAAAAATTTGACATTCGATGATATGATGATGATGACCTCAGGTCAACTTTCAAAAAACAATCTTCACCTAACAAAGAATCAGGGAGTTTGTGATGAGCAACTTTAGGATGTGTAGCGCAGACAGGCAAACATTCCTCTATTATTCTTAAGAATAGATTCTTCAGCTTAACCTAACCTATTAAATCTTCATCTTTTTAAAATTGCTGCATTAATTTAAATTTCTCCCATCAAAATAAGGGTTACTCGAACCAGGTAAGTGTACTCTCCCCACATTAGCCTCGTTTAATAAAACAGACTACATCTCCTGAACCAGCCCCTGCCGGAACTCATGACATCATCCTTAGCCAAAGGTTATGCTGTTCTGCATACTCTCCTCTAAAAGCTCAGCCGTCCATGAAGAGAAAAGCAAGGAACTCTTTCCACCAAGTGCTAAAAGCCGAAGCTCAGCATTACACTCTCCACTGAGTCCGGCTTAATCCTCCCAAGTCATACAAACACACATATAAATACACGAGCATAATGTAGACGAGCCAGGAGGCTGAGCTGACGGAGATTCTGATGAAGCTGATGACGGTGCTGATGGTGGCAGTGGTGGTGGAAGATGAGAATAATATCCGTCAGAGTAACCAAAGCAGAAGACTTTCACTCTCATTGTCCCTTCAACCGATAAAAAGACATGACATGGGCTGCTTCCACTAACCCCTACTGCCACCCCGTTCTTTGCATCTCTTTATGAGATACACATGTCCTACACTTACACATACGAGGTTCCTACTCCCTACAAACACATAGCCCGTAAGTCCGACACATTTCATCGGCACTTACTTTCTCCACTGCGGCACAATCCCGAATATACCTAACTCTAGCTCATGGTGCCCTGATGAGAGCTGGGATACTGAGAACAATTCCAGGTGTGGATTAGCTCCAGCTCAATATGTAAGGGGGCATAGACAAGAGACGATGGAGAACAAATAAATAGTCACAAGTAGGATCTCATTGTGAACAAGTATGTTGAGTTCTCATATTCGTTCGGGAATGAGAGACTCATTTCGTGCCAAGACCTTCTTCCCAACAGATTACTATTTCCGCAGTACAAATTTGACTGGTGTATGGAAGTAGGCTTGTGCATTTCCCTGTAGGCCTAGGCTCCAGCGATGACAGAGAGAGAGAGAGTAGTGGGTGTTTGTGTGATGTTGAGTGCTGGAAGGATTGAAACTGGTGGAGAGAAATTGGCCATTTTCTTCTCATTTTGACAATCCTCGACAAATCTCGGGAGACAGGAGGTAGTCAGAGATATAACAATAAGCCGTTTTGGACCGAAGGGCAATTACAATTGGAGTAGCACGAGGTGATGGTGTGGACTTATGTTGGCGTTGGTCTTAAGTGTCAAGTCAAATGACCCATGGATGTCTTCTTTAGCCTGTTTTATACTCCCTATGTCCCCGTTACTTCTCCCGAGGATGAAGCTGTCACTTATCTTTGGAGTATTGCTACAGCTCTAGTACAAAGGCCGGATAAAATCTATAAGGTGACCTTTGACATAAATATTTGTGCACTACTTGGCCTTGAGAAATGGACTTGTAGGTCTAGGGGGTTAAAATGTCGTTTTATTGACGGGAAGGGTTTAAAAGGCATTGCAGGGCTGTTGAGGAAGCCAGAGGGGATTTATAGTGGAAAAAAAAATACGCAAATCTATTTATGAAAGATCTTTGAAAATCTTAAATGCAGTGTTTCTCACTTGTGGGTGGAGGCTTGTATCATTATGCAGTACTGTCCTAGTAATCTGTGATAATGCTGCTATGCTCCACCTCACAGAAGGGTCTAAATTCAGACAACTACTCTAGGATCAAGGGATACATCTTTTAAAAAAGCTTTTTCCAAAGACCTACACCTCGAAGATGAAGGGAAAGAAATTGGACCGGAAACTTCGAAAGTCAACTCTGGTGACCCAATAATCTCCATCCCTTTGAAATTAAACAAGCCACCATTGTTTCATTTTACACTGACAATCGATAAATATTGTACTCTTTACCTATCTATAAATGCAATTTAATCAACGGAAATGAGTTTTTTTAAACGGTCTGTAACATGGTCAATCTAATAAAAGTAAAAAAAATAAATCCCCAAGATAGTAATTAATATTGCGGTCGTATTATCGTATTCATTCATGCCTTAAGGAAGTTAATCCTAATTTTTAATTACTCTTTCCCCACTACCCACACGTCCATTTCCAATTTCCACAAGGACTACTTATCCCAAGCTCACTCCCCATGTTCCATTAATCTCGAAAGAAAAAAATCTCAAACTTCCTGAATACCACTCACCATCTAACGAAAATCCCCTACAAAACGTCTGGAACACATATCGTCAACTCTAAAAAAAAGAATTATTTGGAAATAGAGAGGAATGAATAGCAGAGAAAGCGATAAGCCATGTTAAGTAAGCCGTGTCTTTCAATCCGATTCCTCCAGCACCCTTTCAACCATGCAAGGACATCCTATCCGAATGTCCACGTGGCTCCCTTTCCAGTGGTGGCGATACTATCTCAAACAGAGATGTATATTTCAAGCTTGTTGTTTTTTATATTTCTAGAAAATTCCATCATGGAAGTAACCACATAACGGTCTCTTCATTTATTGTTATTACCTCCTCAGGATGAATATCGTTCGTGTTGACTGGAGCTCCTAGCTGGAAGTGACGACGGCACTTTCAAACTCACGCTCTTGTACTATCTCCTAGTCCACACCGGGAAGAAGACGGATCATTACATAGTAAGCTGAAGCCAATGACTACAGAAAAAAAACTGAACCACCTTACGACGAATGTTCCTTTAGGTCTTGAAGGCTTGAATATTTTTTTTCTCTCACCATTTGGGAAAAAAGAATAAGGAACTGCTCAAGTATCCATCTACTACCTACCTTATGGACTTTGATGGACTTTGGACCGGGACAAAGTTGAAAAAGCCCGAAAAAGGATATAAAAATAAATTCCCTGTACTATATATTATCCGAGGGTTTTCTATTAGGTCGTATGCGAAGGAAACCATTAGGGGTTCACTAGTAGATACTAGTAGATAATAGGCTGTAGTAAGTTGTGTGAAAAAGCACCCACACTGACGAAACTCAGGTTGTCTTCCTTTGAGACTTGAAGAACGATTTTTCTTCCCCCCTCTGGATTTTCGATAATCCTTGAGTCCCTCCCGGACGACTCTTGCTCTCTCGCCTTCGTAAAAAGGGTAAAGATAAATATATATTCACTCTTATCTTAAGCTATGTACTACCGCCTTCAATAACACTTTACAACTTGGCCAATGGAATATTTCATCTCTAGCAATTCTTGGAGAACGATGTGTGGTAGATAAGCATGGAGCTATGTTGGATTTTTAAAAAAGCTTTTTTATTCCTGGATATTTGGAAAGGGTTGAACCGTCCGTTTTTATCAACCTGATGAAGTGGTTTCAAAAAAATATAATAGGGATTTGTTTAGGATGGTCTCTAAGACGTTATTAATTATAATTGATTTATTAAATATCCATTAGAAATATAAGATGTAATGATTTGATACTACTAACTTGTAGATGAAACTCAAACGAATTTTTTTTATTTTCTGATCTCCACTTTCTGGAACAGGTTTAAAATTTTAAAACATCGGGATGGGCAAGAGGATATTAACTCTAGGTTATTTCGTATTGTATACTACAAAAAAGTAACTCATTCATGGATAAATTGCTACGTAGGCCAATGGCACAAAACATGCAAGGGATTTACTTTTAAACCAAAGGATCTGAAATTTTTTTTTCTCTCGAGAGAAAAATGTTTTTTTAGGTTTCGGAAATATTTCGGAAATTGTAAGACAGGAGAAATGAAAAAGGCTGATGTTTCTGCACCAGTCCAAAGTAATAAATATTTGTTTGTGTCCGACTTTCATTTCGCATTACTACCTCCTGGTCATCACCCTGGATGTCGGAGAAGTACCCGAAAGGGCAAAGATTCTCAGCCATTTCCCCTAGAAATGTAGGAGAGAAAGTCTCTGGAATCCTCAGCTTCTTGGCTTGACCGGAGAGGAAAATCATAAAAGCTTATTCTCCCAGGCAGCTCTCACAAAGTAGGTAAACCAAATATCAAAAGCTCAGCTTGTATTCTTACTATACACAACTACTGCTAATACTAGTAGCACAAGGAACCACCCACAATGCCCCTGTGTATGAGAAAAAATCTCCTCGGCTTATTATTATTCACCCGACCAAGAATCTTGAATGTTCAATCTTGAATCCACATAGCAAACGATGACCCCGGGCATGGTAATAATTTTATATTCACAAAAACCCGGGTGGAAGTCACCCTTTAAAGTCCCATTCCAGAGTTTCACAACGGAACTAGGCATTAATAAAACTTGTATTCTCCAAAAATTAAATAGAATTCCAGTCCAAGAGGCCCAGTGGGTATGGCTAAAGTCATCCAGTGTTAGCCGAGGGATAAATAGACCAAGGAACTAACTTTCAGAGATCCTATCTACATTTCTTACTCACACATTCCAGCCCTTGTGTACTGTAGTCATAGATGGGCGAGCTACCAGGAGCTAAAACACTCCGGCTTCCACATTTCGACTTCAGTGAGCAAGAAGCCCGAACGTCCCTACAAGTCTTATTCATGCCTTGGAGAACTGGCATAGATTTACAAGTACTTTATTGGATACGTTGCATTTTCTAGAAACCGGAAGTCAGTTTTGCTACTAGAAGCTGAAGAGAGGAGCAGAAATTGGAACCCTAAGCTATACGAGGCATTTCCATGCCTATGCATATACATACAGCGTGGACTTCCGGCAGCCCGAACTGGTTAGCTCGAAACCGGATGATAACAAATTACCGATGGTGGAAGAGAAGATTTGAAAAGTACCGAAATCTCAAATTAAGCTCGAAACCTGAGTAAGTTTTGGTTCGCCTTGGAATGTAAATTAAGAGTCGATTGTCTTTATTCACGACAGTTTGCCATCTCAAAATCTGTAGTTCCAGAATCACGCCCCGCTATGCCTGTACTACAAGGGACGTTTCGTTTAGCCATGTCCTTGAGCACATCTCCATAATATTAAGCATATGAAAGAAGAAGGTCCCTCATTTCGTTGATGAGTGGGTGGGCCGTCGCAATAGCAATACAGATTTGCAAATGAAAGGAAGGGAAACATTTTGTAAAGACATCAAAGGAGAATTATGAGAGGTCGACTCTTTTTTCAAAGAAATACTTTTTTCTCCATACATGTAAGTTTTTTCGGAAAAAGTGCCACTTATCCCTATCTCCCATGTTAGCCCTCCTCCTGTGTACGGAACACTAGGACGGAGATGAGGTGAAGGACCTAGATATTTGAATACAACTTTTCTACCTACACAGGCTACACACGATCATGAGGATGATGATGGAGATATAAAGTTAAAAGTAACTAGGACGGAAGTCAGCTCCCATTATCCTCATTTCAGCTCATTCAGAAGGTTACAAATATCTCGGGTAGGCGGGATTAATTCGGGTTGTCATCATTTCTAGGCATCTGTTTAGCTCTCTGGAGATTCTCGAAATACTTCATGGTGTCTAATCTACTTCAATTTAAATTCCATACCCTTACCCGCCCATTGACACGTATCCGCACAGACAGGACAAGTTAAGCCCGGACTATTATCCCGACAACGTTCCAAAGTGGATGCATATGGAAGTAGTGGTTAGGGCATAGGGACCTACGAGCTTACTTCCATTACCAACGATAACTTCCAGAGGCTCCATTTCCTAGGCTGAGAAAGACGAGGAAAATTCTGGTAAATCCTGGAAAATCCTGTGGACATTTTTCGACACTTGTTTTTTGTTTGAATTTCACTCACCTGGATGGCCAGGCCTACACGTTTTGGGTATAATGAGAAAAGGGATGAGAGCACGTTCTGAATGAGCAATACTGCAGCGTTCCTGTTTCTCAAATGATTATGAATAGCACTAGGAGCTACCTCCGCCTTATTCTCGGGATCAGTCTAATAGCATGTGTAGACTTACGTTTATGAAATACTGGGACTTGGATATGAAAATATAACCCTGCATTCTTTACCCACTGACTTTCTTTATATAGTTCATTATAGCTTTCTTATGCACGAATGTACACATGTCTGTTATTCTGACAACAAATTAGCTCAGAGGATGTTTTAAAAAAATCTACTTTCTCTCTTTCTCGCAGAGATGACTTACAATAGAATGGCAAATTGTTTTCAACCTTACACCTGATATTTGCAAGAAAAATCGAAAAAATAAATTATAAACATTTCTAATTAGTTTGGTGGCATTAGTTAGACAGACCTAGATTAAGCAGTTTGTACTTTAACTTTCGTTTTAACTTAGTCTGCTACCTTACTCATGTTAAATGAATATAAAACGGAGTCGATTTTCTTATTCATATGATTCTGACAGCAATTCCACTTGAACCCAATTTCCAGTTTCATTATCCGAAAGAATCTAGGAAAAAAGAAACCGACCCACAGCCAGCTCGTTACATGAAAAGGTGAAGTTTTTGAAATGTAATATCCTGTCTCTCCTCTCCAACTCTTCTGAGAATCCCAGTGAAAAGTAAGCGTTAGAATATAATGGATTATAATAATAAATATATATGAAAAAGAAGAAGATTTCCATAATGCTTTCTCAACGAGCGACCCAAATGACTTCCCTTCTCCTTTCAAATGATATTTCATCCCACACTCTCACACACGCTTTGCCAGCATTTAATAGGGAGGTTGTGCTACAGTGACTTTTGGCTTACGATTGTGACCGTACCAATGTTAAGAGTATTGCCGAGAAACCAAAACTAACTGTAGCACAACCTCCCTAATATCTCTAAGGCCCCTCTGTCTCTAGGGTATCTCGTCATATCCCTATAGGTTAGTTATTGCAAACGGAATCCGTTCCGACGTTTAAGACTTGAATATTCAAAGGAGTAACTTTATGTGGATATTAGACAAGATTGTATATAAAGAGGGTTGCTTAGTATTCCAGTCAACTATTTGACATCATCTGGGAGGGAGATCTGTGTGCGGTGGGAGTTCTGGAGAACGGTACTCGTATGAGTCGACAAGTAAGAGAACTGGAGAATACCGCAGGCTGATCTCCTCAACTTATTTCCCTCTCCAATCTGTTTACCTAATTATAATAATGATGGCCCAATCTGGTTTTTTTAAATTCTACCACCGGCTCACTTTATACACATCAAAGTTGATGGAGTTTTAGTAGTTTATGAGAGTGTAACAACTTGAGACTAGTGCTTTTAGACTTGCGAGTAATTATGGGGTGGATTTCAAAAGGAAAGGCTATGACTAGTTTTTAGGAATTTTAAGTTACAGATGAGTGGGGTGAAATAGAATTAGAAAGTTTAAAAAAATAAGTTTTAAAGTACTCGTACGGCTGGCTTTGTATAAATTTTGCCTATTAATTTACCAGGCTCAAGATTTCAAAATCTATTAGGAAAACTGGAAAGTGTGCACATGCGGGATTTTGAAGAGGTTTGAATAAAAAATAATCGAAATCATTAATAAAAATTTTATAGCCTCCATTTCTATCCAGAAATTAGTATTTTCCTTCATCATACTCTTCCTTCATTTCCTTCCCTTAAATTGAAAGTGATCCATACCCCTTTAAAAATCGCAAAAACGGACGGGGCTTTTCAGGTTGCAAGATTTTTTTTAACAAGCTACTTAAAAAGCTTCTTAAATTTATTTCCAATCCCATAATACACCAGTCAGAACCTTAAAATAGAAATACATTGGGACCTCAAGCCCAAGAGGCAAGCAACTTCTTCACTCTGTCTTGAAACTTTGGAACTATGAATTCTGGTAAATCAATGAAAATAAATTGGCAATTGGCAGGGCAATGTTTTGCGCAAAAAAAGCTCCAGTGAGCACAGAGGAGGTGGAAATATTCAGCTCAGTCCCTTAACTAAGTGAAGCCAAGATGACGGGATTTTGTATACAGTCGGGGTGAAAATAAATAGGGAGATTGAGACACATGAGTGGGGATTATTGTACGAAAGCCCTTGAGGTCTTCTATTATAGATCCTATTTTGACCAAGGCTTAGATGGAATAAAAATAGCTTTATCTCCGATATCTCTAGAAACTACAAGTAGTTTGTATAAGGGAGAGAGAGACTTTTCGAGACCAGATGGAGGTGACCGCATAGGACTTTATTATAATAAAATATCCCATTTCTTAGCCACAGAGTTGAGACAGATGAGATTGTCTCTTGGAGATGAGCTTTCCTATTACTCTTCATTATTCTCAAGACGTTGGGGGTGACAAATTGTGCAGATTTGCCACACCAAATTACAATCACCTTATCTTGGACTTCTTTTTATACTTTGCCTTGTTGGACTATGTACTGGTCGTATTTTTTAAATACAATTTTCCCATGACTCAAGCCTAGGCACGTAGGCACGTCAGCTTTCTTGGGCCCCAATGCTTGTAACATATTTTAAATAATTACTTCTATGAAACGTAAAAAGTTTCATAGAGAAGTTAGTGGAAAGGAAATGCCAAATTCACAAGAATCAAAACCCGTCACCCTTTGGAAACACGATGAACTTGCACGCAGTGGATTAGTGCAATTAGACCTGGAGGTTGTTAGACAAGTTATGGGAGCTCATAAAAATCCCACGAGCAACGTACTACACAGCTAATTACATGTAAATTATAATACGAGTTTCAATACACGATAAGTAATTTAAGAAGTGAAGTTTAAGCCATGAAAACCGATTTAGAGGCTGGATTACTCAAGCCAAATCGTTCACTAGTTCTGCACCTCTCTCCTACTGAACTCGTTGAGCACTGGATCAACCGGATAAGTTAAAATTAATCAAATTTAGTTTTTCAAAATGGATCGAAAAGCTAAAGGTGACGAAAAAGAGCCTAGGAAGTACATTTGTACCATGGACAAGCCCTTAGGTTTGGAAAAGCACGTATTCAATATTATTTGGCTCGGCTCTGCCCATGTTTTCGGACTTTATGGACTGTACATGTTCCTCTTCGGACTAATTCCAAGGACAACGTTTATATTTTGTAAGAATTCTCTCCACATCTGCTTATCAAGCTCATTATTTATCAAAGACGAGAATCATACCACCGGTACCAAAAAATAATTTTATCCATTGATTTAATAAAAGGTATACTGCACGGTTACTTTGCGGGATTCGGGATAACAATTGGTGGTCACCGCTTTTGGGCTCATAAGACTTTCAAAGGTATGGCTACTGATTTTTTTAGACTTTAATTTTTTTTATGAATAACTTTAAAAAATAAACGAATCTTCATTAGCTAAACTCCCACTCCAGATCCTCTTAGCATACATGCAAACCGTAGCGATACAGGTGAGTAGGATTTGATTGAAAATTTTAAAACTTGTGGTCGTATATGGCTTATAAGTGCATGAGTTTTATGCATATAACCCTTTAAAATAGTACCCAATATTTAAATGGTGTCGAGACCACAGAATCCATCACAAATACGTAGAGACGGATGCAGATCCTCATGATGCCCGACGGGGTTTCTGGTTTTCCCACATTGGATGGCTCTTGGTCAAAGAACACCCAGCAGTCCAGGAGAAGGAAGCTACGATTGACTTCAGTGACTTAGACAATGACCCCGTCGTCAGGTTTCAAACCAAGTAAGGTCACGCATCCTCATGATTAAACAACTTTCACAATTTATAAAGATTTATAAATTTTGTATTTTTCAAATGTCCCTTTTAAGGTACTACTGGTACTTGTTGATCCTGTCCTTTTATATCGTACCGACGTGCATTCAGCATCTTATATGGCCTCAACTATCCCTCTACCAGCACATTTGTATCAATTACAGTTGGTATATTTTGAGTTTGAATTTCACTTGGCTCGTCAATTCTGCAGCACATAAGTGGGGGACCAAGCCCTTTGACACGTGAGTATAAAATGAGTTAAGGGTACCTTTACACTTCGAGTGTACACTTGGAGTGGCGTGAGTGTAAGAGTATCCCTGAGCTCAGTATTATCATGATAATAGGGAGCTTGTGCTACAGTGAGTTTTGGGTTGTGATTGTGACTGTACCAATATAAGAGTATAGCTACAGTCACAATCAGAAGCCAAAAATCACGGCGGCACCTCCCGATTATGATACCATTAAAAATATTCACAAGTTTTCTAAATCATAAGGTTGAATCTGCTACAGGTTAAGGTAGACAGTGGCGGCTCTACTAATCTTAAGAGGAACGGGTTCAAATAGGCTAAGGTGTTTTTTTTATTTGTAGGAAATTCTTTGCTTCTGATAACCGCTTGGTGGCAATATTAGCCATTGGTGAAGGCTGGCACAACTACCACCACACGTTCCCCTGGGATTACAAAGCCTCTGAGTTGGGTTTGGATCGATTTAACCGGAGTAAAATGATCATTGACTTTTTTGCTTGGATGGGATGGGCCTATGACCTCAAGACTGTACCCGAGAACATTGTCCGGGAGAGGGCCAATAGGACTGGAGATGGATCACACGGCCACAACGAAGACAATGCCAACAAGAATCATTCTGAAAGAGGTACCGAAGACGTCGCCAACTTTCCACCTTGGGGCTGGGGGGACAAGGACATTCCTGAAGAACATTATCAAGCCACTCAACGCTTACATATTCGAGGTTGAGGATAAATACCTTTGTAAATAACATTAAAATAAACTGCAATATTTGGCTGAATATGCTCACCCGTTGACTGCTACTTTCCCAAACTACCCGACTGATTCCTGACTAGGTCATTTGATTTTTTCAAGTTTGAGGATTATATCTTAGAAAAAATTCAATTTTGACCTCACAGATTCCGTTAAAAAATTTTTTTTTGCATTCTGTTGACTTAGCATTTAGTAATCTGCGGTAGAAACATGGTTTTTGTAAGTTTGCTAACGGAAGTAAAGGCGGTTGAGTCTTTCAAAATATTAAAACCAGGTACTTGGTTCCTGAACACTGCGTGTATTTTTTTTGAACTGTCTAGCTTCTTTCTAGTACGTACTTACAACTACCATCATATTTATACATTGAATACCTGAAACACGTGTTCTAGGAAAATGGACTTGGAAAAGCCTCAGAAGGATGGAAATGAATTCTATGATCAAGTACTTCAATCCTTTTAAAGGCTCTTGAACTATTGACTTTTGAACTGGAGATTTAGAGGCTACTTAGAGGATTTTTCTATCAGGCTCGGTTGAACTGCCCATTGTGGCCAATGCTGAAATTAAATAGATTCTCAGATCATGTCCATCACAACCCTTGACCTTGTGGAGGAGTTAATGATATGATAATGGGTTCTAATTGAATTGAATAAAATAAGTTGTAAATTTAATACCTGAAATACGTGTTTCACACAATTTCTCACGGGACGTTTACAAGCAAACTTGATATCCTCACAAATGGTGACGTTATCCCACGATTAGCTCACCCTTTGGGAGAAATCTTATGTGAAGATAACCTTGAGCTAAGCCCGTAGATTTGCCGTCATTGAATTCTTAATTCGAATGAAATTTTTTTCTGAAATTAACTCTACGTTCGTCATACTGTACATTGCAAAAAATTAAAAATCATACGATCCAATACAACCTGGCCAAAAATTCTGCGTCCAAGTAAGACAAAATAAAATCCATCCAAAAATAATTTAGAAACTAGTGAAAGCCCCCAAACTCCCTCGCCCCTCAAGGTTGAAAAAGAGTCATATAACCAAGTGAATCTGACATGAAACAACCTGGACAAACTTTTCCAGCCTGTTGAAACTAAAATTCCAAGTTGTAACTTTGGTGCAGAAATCCCCTAGGGAAAATCAGGTAACCGTAACCCTGACTAAATATTTATGCTCAATGCACTCGCCTTGAAAATAAACCGTTCAACGAAATAGTAAAGTATCGACTGTAACATGTATATGTCAATTTTCTGGGTCACATGCTATTTTGTGTACCATGCATGATGTACAGTATAATATTTCATTGAAATGTCATTTTGCCCCATTTAACCCCTCCCACTGTCTTAGGGGTGGCCCTAGGGACCCAACTGCAATGTTCCGTTCAATAGCTATTGACTATAGCTTTCGAACGATATATCACATGACCCTATACGTTGCATGTTAACATTGGACCCTTACGGCAGGACCGTCCGATAAGGCCCATCTTCGAACTTAGCCTGAGATAGAGGTCGTAGAAGATGTGTGCCAAGTTTAATGAAGATTGGTTGACCCGTTCGAGCGTAATCGTGCGGAGGACGGACGGACGGACAGACGGACGGACACAACAGCATTCGCATAAAGTATCTGTCGATACTTAATAAACTCTCGAGTCTCGGACGTAGATGATTAGTGGTGGGAGAAAATACTGCAACTCATTATTCATGATAGGCCTTCTGGCCAAATGGACTTGGAAAAGCCTAAGAGTGACTGAAATGGATTTTATAATGATAAGTACTTGAATCATTTTAAAACAGCTGGAACTATTGACTCTTGAAGTTCTGCAGATCTAGAGTTGCCATTAAGTTCGGCTGGACTGCCGATTGTGGTCAATGCTTAAATTAAAGGGATTCTCAGATCATGCCCATAGCCCATCCCAACACGTGACCTTATGGAGGAGTCATTGATAATGGGTACTAATTGAAGGGGATAAAACAATTTTCAAGAGATAATTAGTTTTTTTTTGGAACTTGAGGTAGAGTGGACTATCTACTTTGTTTCCCTACTTTAAAGTGGAAGAATGACTTTTGCTGTTCAACAAAATTCAAATTGACCAGTTCCAGTGAATTTTATACACCGACAAATATTATCTCAATCAAGTTATCAAGACGAACAATTTATTCTATAATTTTCCGGGAATCAGTACAGTTTCCTGTATTTTCAATTAATAGATTTCGTAAAACGGGGAAAACGAATAAAATCCATTTATACGTTCTAAAGAAATTCTAAGTTATACGAAATTCTTATTATCATTAATTTAAATTAAGTCAATGTTGTGTAGTATATAAGATCTTTAAAATTGTGCCAAGGCTCAATAAAATCAAAAACAAAAACCGAAGGATCCGTTCTAAAAGCCAAGCCAATTCATAATTTTATTCCCACCCAATTAGCTCAAGCCCAAAACCTCCAAAGTCCTACCTAATTTATTCCAGGATACCTTTAGAGTTCTCCTAAATGGTCCTTCGGACAGTCTAATTGATTTGAAGAGCTAAAAAAATCGAGCAAATTCAAATAATTTCCCCAATTCATCATATGGAAAAGTTCTAAAATTTTCTACATTTCCAACTCGGAGCCATTTCCTCTGATTTTTTTCCTCCAGCAAACCACTTAAGATAAGTACGGGAGAATGCCCGTTTTTCACTAGAAGTGAAATGAATTGAATTACATGGGCTCTTGACTCCATCCACTTCCATACTTTTAGATCCCAGGCATTCCCCGATTCAACAGCCTGGGAGAGTCAGCTCCAATATTAAAACACTGTTATCACTACCCCATCATCTCTCAAATGTGAGTAGTCAGTGCTTAAATTATTTTGCATACTCTCTTCCAACCACCTCCGATTTAATTCCATTCACAACTGATTCACCAAAAATGTCCCTGTCCACCAGTTCAACTCTTAACAACCATCATGATGAACTCATAGTCATACTATTAAAAAGCTGTAGAACTATATGTATATTTTAGAAAGCCGTGTATTCCACCATGCCTACTTGGGGTTCTACCTTCTTTGATCGACTCCATTATTCCTCTCTCGTCCAAAAATAACGGACAGAGAAGTACTTATGCAATATGTACATTATTACATGGCAGTGGCCGTAAATTTTAATACTTTCCCATCTCCAGTGCTACACACATTTTGTATCCTCTCTAAGGACTAGTACATGCTAGGTTGTATAGTAAATCCCAAAAGAACCAAGAACCCATCAGACCGAACACCAATAGTTTTAAATATTAATATAATGGTAGAATAAATCACAGACCCTGTCAGACAAGAAAAAGCGTTGAGCAGAATTTATAACTTTCGCATCTTGAGTTTTCGAACCTTTATGCTCCAACTACATTTTTTTCCATGCCTAAGACTTCCACTTTACTTTGTTATATTACATACCTTGGATTTCCCTAGTTTTTATTCCTTAAAAGTTTCAATCTTTATACAGAGCTAGGCGTCTCCAGGCCCGTTAATGGGTCACTATTGATAGGAATCTTTTCAGTTCGAGTTTCAAGCAGTTCCTTGTATGCTTTAGAATTTAACGAAAATATGAGTTTACAAAAATCAGTTGAGCGGTATGAGCTTTTTTTGCATCCGTCCGTTATTCAACTTTTTATCAAAGCAACGATTTAAGAGATATGTATAAATATATATTTTGCAACGTGTTCTAGTTTCTAGAATATCTTTGGGCAGATTGTATCCTGGTGAAGTAGCAGGTAGTCGTTATCATTATGATAAACTAGATAACTCTCAAGTCTGGTGGTACTTATGATTTTGATGTGAGGAGGCTCGAGTTTTTTATCTCACAGATTTCTTTTGATTGCTCCAAGATGAAAGGTAGAGTGTCGGATAGTGAGATCATTAGTATGTCTGAGATGAGACGGAGATGATGGTGATGACAGTAAATCAGTGTGGAAGCAAGGATTCTTTTGTGACGGGGTCGAGACTAGGTTTCTCCTAATCATTGCAATTTCCTGATTGCAACCCCTAGCAAAGCTATTGCAAAGAACAAGTTGCGCTTACAATTATTTTCAAAGGATTTATCATTGCAATTAACATAGCTTCTTGAGATATCTGGCTACGACAATTATCCCCCTCCGACTTTGCACTGGGATGGAAGATGGTCTTTTAGAAAGTAGAGAGAGTCTAGAGGTATTATTTTTGCCTTTTCACCCGGGGTTCTTTGAGCAGCGGGGTTTGAACCGATTAATACGAACCCAAATAAATAAATAAATAATGATATAAAATTTGAGCGAAATATTTTGACATCGTCTTAATCTTATAAATTGCTTCGAGAAGGTCTTTGAATTTGAAATGAACTAATAAGCTACTTTTGTTTTTAGATGAGAGACCGACTGTCTCTTTGGACAACTTTTCAGAATGATAAGTCAGACAAGCTCTTTGGCAATCAATATATTTACAAACTTCGAACTTGGTGACAAAGTGACAATAACTTGAAACGAATTAGGGATTAGACACCACCGGTTATTTTTCCTTCTCCAGAGCTTGTAATTGTAAATTTAGAAGAGGATGAAACTTATAATGAGCTTGTGCGCAACATAACCCAGAGATTAAGTTTCTCTGAATCTCTTTCATAACTATTACGATTTGAGATTTTCTGGATAACTTGAGCATATAGATTTGGAAATTAAATATTCATAATATTCATTACTATAGATTAAGTTCAGATTCCTGTCTGAAATAGTCTGAATATAATTAATTAATAGTAATATATGTTATTAATGTTATTAGATACTATTAAATCTGAGAGGAACTGTTAAGTTTTATTTTAAAACTTGAGAAAGAAAATCGGTGAAGTCACTGGAGCGACGTGGGCCACGGCAAACTTAAAGCTGGTGGTCAACAGGTTTTCAACAACAACATTAAACAAGATCGACTCATTTTATTTTCTTGGATCATAAAAGTCCATTCCATTATTCTATTTAAAAATCCAATTTACAAATACATCTATATACGGCCGAATCATTCAAGATTCCTGTTGTCGGGGCTAGTTGGATACTTTAAATTTAGTTAAGGGTGCTTTCAGTATAAAATAAGAAGGCAGGGATAAAATAAGCAAGCAGTTGAATCTCTTGAGAAAACAGAGTATTAAATAATTGTAATTGAGTTCCATTAGAGATATACCGATCAAACGCTGACTTGAATTTCTTACAATTCATATCTACGTCAAGCGTAAGCCTCACAATAGAACATAAGCCTGTGTCACGGTGTTATTATAAATCATAAATTAAACTAAGTAAACAATAACAATAACAATAACAAGCATGTAAACAATAACAATAATATCAACAATCAGCAATAACATCTGTATCGGTATATAAAGAGCGTTCGCTCAATAAACTGGCAGACTTGATGCCCATTAACCACCAATCGAGCATCTCTTCATTACCATAACCTCCGGCATAATAATATTCGTGTCACCTGTCTAAACATCAAAGAACCGATTCCATGTACAACAATAATCACTGGAAAAAACATCAATATTCAAATCAAAGCCAACATGACATCCTCCTCATTCCACAGTTACATCAAACGATCAAATACAAAAAATGTGACAGGTCGGAAGGAACAGTTCCAAAGAAGTCCTTAGGTAAAGCTCGGATATATTCCTAAAGAACACATCGTGTCAAATAAAATGCACTAGCCCCTCGATCCATTGCAGGAAAAAATAAAAATATGATTTTCCGTAAGACTGAGTTGACTATCTTTAAAAAAAATTATGTCAAGAGCTTCGTTCAAAGAGATACGTTGGCTAGTACGCGAACTATATAGAAAGCTACCACGTCATTCCAAACATGAATGAGCCTGGCCTTTGATTGAATTTGAAGATTTTTTTAGAACGATCCAGAACCTCATATTCTTTATAGAGACAGAGACTATAGAGAAGATTTCATAGAATATTATTCAATAAGGATGATTGTGAAGTGGAGCCGAAATGGCTGTCGACTGTCATAAACTCGGGGTAGATTAGCTCATCTTCACATCGACTATCGACTTCGACACGGCACGAAGCTGGGGACATGAAGGCTTTAGCGATTCTTGGAAATCCGCAATTCATACTTGATCATATTCCCGATCCAATATATTATATATTTTGTAGACCATGTTAGATCCAGACACCACCACCATCATCATCATAATAATATTCATCATTGCCATAGCCATCATCATCATCAAGTTGATCAAATAAAGTCTTAAGAGGACTATTTCCTCTCACAAGGTAGTTGGCAGTGGGGGCTAAGTAACAAATTTACCCAAGCCTCTCTTTTCATCTCAAAAGTTTTTAAAAAACTTTAGAGAGACCTTATTGTGAATATGCCAGTAGATTGAAAAAAGCAGAGGCAACTCCTTTCCAGCCTTTGATGCTGGAGTTTTTATAACTTGGAGCCTCTATGGAGCCCAGGGCCGAGATTTCAGAACTCTGTCCCCCCTGAACTGGAGCTTTGGTAAGATTGTCGAAACAAAATAGATTTTCCAACCCGTTGTCTCTCTTTCTCTCCTGGAGAACTCTGGAGAAGGTAATAGAAGCATAGAGGATTGGAACATCCTCATCGTCATCATATTATGGTAATAGTATTCCCAATAGGAAACCCGTGAGGGAAATGATCATCCTCTAGTAGTACACTACCTTGTGAGTATGAAGAAGAAAAAAACCGTATACGTGTAATCAAGTCAAGCCTTGTGAAGTAGAGTGTACTACCAGATCCTCCAGGCTTCTGTCTCGTATCAAAATCCTTTTAGCCTCTTTTATGGATATTTTCATGGATATTTGCAACTTTTCAATTTCTTTCAGAGCCACCACTACCCCCACCACCACGAGCACCATCACCGTCATCATCATCACATTGTATTCGGATCATCGATAGATCCTCATGGGATCTCTGTGTAATGGGAGACAAGGAAGCTGAAGCCGTGATGGCAATATCACTAAACTCTAAGGACATGGATGTACTTGAGAGAGTCAGAGGGACTCGTGTTCTTTGATGACATGATGGGATGTTTTATTTTTATATGTTTTTTTTTACTATGTGTGGAGTATGTGATACGTGAAGTTGACAAGGGATGAGAGAATATTCAAATTTTTGTTACGAAATCCCCTCTTTTCTCAATTTTTTTAAGCGGTGGGAATTTAGTTTTGTCCTCCACAAACGGTTGTCATCAAATGTGGGTGAAAGTGTCTAGATGAATTGCTTTCGGCTTTTCATGTGCTTTCACAGTCTACAGTGGTTTATTGTAGTTCGAGATTCAGGGAAGGGATTCTTGTTCTTCGACAGTTCAAATTAGGCTTTGAGCATTTAAAAAATACTTTCTACTCTGATTAATCACAACTGAGTGTAACGGTTTCTTTTGGTAGTCTTTCTGGCCGTCATGAAACATTACTTTATGTCTAATTGGACAATTATAAAAACTACAGTTCCCTAATGTCCAATATGCCTAGATTCATAAGCAGATTTGGAAAGTCAGGAGCATCATGCCATTGGGCGGTCTAAATTTTCGCTAGGCATATGCTTTATTTTTGGAGATGCCCTACACCCACGGAGGACATGGGCTATAATAACAAAGGAATGAAATACGGAATAAAATGTTATTTAAAAAAAATCATTCCCTGCTATTCCAGTAGGATGCAGTCAGTTCGATTAATCTCTCTAGTTCTTAAAGGTATGGACTGAAGAATTGATCACATCAAAAGTGATTATTGAAATTGTCTTGATGATGCTAATAAATCCACTGCCACTACCACGACAATTTAGGAGGCAGAATGTAATTGGTGACAATTTATAAAATCCTCCACCCCAGAGGGATGAGATAATGTGATGATGGAAACTCTTGATCAAAAGTACCCAATTCTGCACACGCCAACTTCATTAGATGAACAAAGTTTGGAAGGAGAATTCCCCATGACAATCGGCCCCTGTCGACTCCTCACTCTTCTGTGTGTAGCCACCGTAATCAAAATCTTTAGCAATCTCACTTCATTAACTTGATCATCCTCATTCCCTCTAATTGCTACTAAATTTTTAACGAGACCAACCAAAGCCCTTTACTTCGACCGTGTATTTTCGAAAAACAAAATAAACTCACGAAAATACAAGCAAGAGAAAATTATATTTTGCTAGAAATAATAACCGCAATCCCATTAAGACTTTTAACTATAAAACTCGATTTTCCAAATTAGCCTAAATTTTTTAATTACTCTCAAGCCAATCAGAATCACCTTCGGGAAACACGTCCCCCCTAACCACATAAACTTCATAAGCCCCTAATGCCATAACCCATCATCACCATTTCCTAATAAACTTTTAATCGTCTACCCCTACTGCCAACAAACTCTTGGCTGATAAATGAGGAAAAGGCCCTCGTAAAGATTAATTGATAATTCCAATGTCTATGCAACTGATTGTGATTGCCCCTCTCGAAATCACTTTCAAAGTATCCTTAATCCCAAAACATGCTCAAAACTCCCTGCACTCCCCACAAAGGCTGGGGCTCTAGGCTTTGACTCGGTCTAAGGGAGAAGCTCTTTTGAATCAAATTCATTCCGAAATAATATATCTAATACCCGTATAATATCCCGGGACAACTTGTCCCACAAAACTCCCTCCTCAGTCGTTGAATTAAGTCAAATCCGAATGGGCAAAGTTGGTCGATTAGTTACAAACTATGAACTAGTTAGTCCATAAATGCTCCATCTGGCTTTCTCTTATACAAGAGAAACCTTGTCCATGCCCAAGTACTCTCGGCTACTGCAGGCTCAATCAGCCTGTGGAACTGGGAAAATCAGGGCAATTGAGACTTGGACAACTGTGACAAATGAAAATACAATAACCCGGTGGTAGGGGCACTTAGGAAGTTTATAATCTATAGCTGGAGCAGCATCATCCTGAGACAAGTGTTTCTATTATTTTCCAAGGACCTACCAAATCATTTCTTAGCTCACCGAGTCCTCAACTTCCCGTCTAAGCCCCTTGATAACAAAGTTAAGCATTTCCGTGTCGTCATGCCTATGAAGTTGGTAGGTGGGGACCTCAGTAAGACTAAGAATTGTACGGAAGAAGCCTATTTAAGTAATAGAACGTGTGGGCCTCTGTATTAATCCTGGAGAAAGCCGAGCGGAGAAAGTAAGCCCTTATTATGAGACTTGTGCTGACTATGGGGCTCATGGCCAAAGCGTTTAAGTTGGAACAACGATTTGGCTCGGCCTTTTTACTACAAACTTGGAAGTCCTCTCTGGAAGGAGTAAATTAGGCTATAAAAAGCCATAATTTCTTAATGCATATATATTAGAGCTTGTGCATGGAACATGCAAATCAGAATTAAGAAACTAGGGGGCTGAAAGTGAATGGAAGATGAGGTTGGCGTGGTACGCAACTTAGCCAGACGAAGATTTTAATATGGTGGACATTCATGGAGGATTTTGAAAGTTTTCAGAGGAATCAAGTTTGCATTTTTGGACGGAATTTGGCGATACGGAGGCAAGACAAGGTGGAAGATGTGAAATGAAAGTGGTCGAGATTCTACGTGAATGCTCCTGGTGAATAAAAATCTGCGGTCTTAATAGCTTAGCTAATAAACTATGAAATATGATAATTTGATAATAATTTCTTGGGTTAGGGGAATTAATTAAAATTAAATTTAAATTTAAATCTTCCTTAGCTAACTTTACGTGATTTGAGGGAAAAGAGTTTAAAAAAAATTGCAGAGGTGGGATTTTTTTTATTGTTTCTATTCCTGGAGTCAAGAAAGTTTAATCAAGGCTAGAAGCTTCGTAGCTTTCGTAAATACTTGTATGAAAATTGATTGTGAGATTCTATTTAGAGTTGAAAGTTATTAGAGAATTCTATACAGTCCCCAAAGATCGCTTGGAAACATTTGCAAAGGTAGTTGGAAGGAAAGCTGCTGAGGGATATTTTGTATTTCTCACAACTTGACAAAAGATGAAACAGTGAGTCGGGAAACATTTTGGTTCATTACGTAGAGCTGAGAGTCGTCATTTCTTAAAATACGAGTAACAATAAGGAGAGAGCTGCAGACAATAGAGTCTCTCTTCCTTTCGGCAACAGCATCTCCAAAATTCCCCCTGCTTATTCTTGAGGCAATAACCAACTGTGAGAGAAAGCCATCTATACAACCTCCACCAGGACCACCAGCTTACAAATACATCCAAAGAAGAGTCTAAGAAACCGAAAACGGATATGAGAATTCTTATCTCCACTAACACTTTTATGCTAGAGAGGTGGTGGAGGAGAGGGACCAAGTCAATGAAATCCTTAAGAATACCACAAGCTTGCATTATCATTGAGAAAGACAAGTGGACTGACTGTACTTTCCTTTCACTCAGACACGACTGTAAAATTCCAGTTATAGAGTAATCATTTTCATTTCAGCCCTGTCGTCTTGACTTTTAAAATGAGAGACAGTGTGACGAGGGAGATATGCTCATCATCATGACATGTCATCCACACCAGAAACGAGGACACATGTGACTGAACTTATCCAAGTTACTAAGATAATTGTCATAATAATAAATAGTTGAGTAAAATACAACTTCGTATGCATGATTGCCTTACTCGATCGTCTGGACCCATCAAGCCTACCAAAACTATTTGTCTATGATACCAATAGCCCCTTAAAAGCTGATGAAGCCTATAAAACAATACGGACAGAACCCTTGGTTCATTCCCTTCAAGAATTCGGGAAGAATGGGAAGCGGCCAAAATCCTTTATCCTTAAGATACATCAACACGTTTTCTCAACAAAGCTTCTGAGCTTTCCGATTGAATTTGCATAAGGATGACCGAGTTCTGATTCCATTCAACTTGGCTGGGACATGTATAAGAAACGACTTGTTAACGCAAAGCTATTAGCAGTTTAGTAGATCCCCGAATTTGGCTTGCCTGCCTTAAGTGTCGCACTGCCACCTCAAGTCTTCTAATAAAGGGGTATTTTAAAACCTTTTCTAAATAAAAACTCCATGACTGCTTAGCCCAGCACAATTACTTATGTCGAAAACTATGCAATGCAACCTGAAATAAAGTAATCGACTTTGATTCTTACATTTTGATTTGGTGATGCAGAATCCCGGTATTCCCGATTCCTCCGCCAGAATCCAAATTCCTCCTCCTGAAACACAAAAAACTGATTAGACCTCTCCTTAAATCATCATTCTCATCATCATACATCTTCTATCTTTAGATCTCACAAAAGTTTAAAAATATATAAAATATAAAGTACAAATTGTATACAAAATTAGAAACCGAATAAAATATGCCATTTCATTCTTACATTTGCTTTTGAATCTCCTCTGGAAACAAGGAAACGGTAGAAAAAGAGATGAAAACTGGAACCATTTTCGAAGAACAATGTGAAAACGGTTGCCGGAGAGGTTGTTGACCCGCCGAGGGAGAGGAGAGGAGTGAGCAGGCAGCGGAAGGGAAAGACAAGGGCGCCAACTTTCTCTTTTTAAAATGACGGCGCCAACTTTCTCTTTTCAAAAGGACGTCAAGTCTTCTTTAAAATGACGCTTTCATCCTCTCCGCCATTTTATTCCACTGGATTAATTAGAAAACTATTTCGCCCATGTTTTATTTCTCGATTTTGAACCCATTTATCTATGACTGTAGGCTGATTTTATTTTATTTGATTTATATTAACGTTTTCGGGTTTAAATAACAAAAACCGAGATAATTTTTCTTTTGAAAACTGTAAATGATAAGCATTCACTGCCAGATAAAATATTATCAAGGTTACATTAAATTTGCGTTGATTGTGACTTGTGACTCGAATTTCCAGTCAACTTATTAGCGTCATTAGCGATATACTTTCTAATTCTAATTGGGGAAGTCATTTATCACAAATAGTCAAATATTTATGACAGGTAAATATTGAGCTCTTTCTGATAAACGGTTATCTCGAAATTATCTTCAGATTATTATCGATCACCCAAGTGTACATTTTAGTTCATCCACCAGGTTGTATTCCTCCATGCCATGGACTCCATGAACAATGTGTGTACTAATCGACCTGCTGTTAAAATCCATCCTCATTCGAAACTTTACTGGAGAAGTTCCAAACTCTGCTGCCGTCCTCTTGTCACCTATCCACTACTGTCCAGCATGAAAAAGATCGCAAGAAACAGAAGGACTATCTTTACTTTCATTATTATATTCATTTTTGGCCTGGCATGGATATCCACAGACTTACCGGACATGGTGGCCTATACAGTTTGTACACCCTTCCTAAGCTTATCGCCTGTAAGTGTGTTTAAAATTTCAAATGAATTAATTACCATAATCATCAAATGTATTAAATCCAAACGAATTTATGCAGGCTGCTAGTCGGCTGAGAGATCTGAAGATATTGGAAGCTATGGGTTCGAGAAATGTAGAAGAAATGGTGCAACCTACCAAGAACGACATGATCCTCAAGCCCTTCGTGTGATTTAAAACAAAATTCAATCCAACTCTAATTCTACAATTTGAGTGACTGTAAAATTATTTTGAAATTCTTTGCAGCCAGGGCCCAAGAGACCTTTTATGGTCATTCTTATAACTAGTCTACCAGATGCGACAGAGCGAAGGGATCTCATCCGATCTACCTGGAACAAATGGGCTGAGAAATTCAACATTCGAATTCTATTCTTTCTTGGGCTTTCAAAAACATCTCTCTCAAAATTGTCGAGCATTTATCATGTAAGATACGTCCATTTAATACAAAACTATCATCTCAATACTTTTACAAGCAATCCATTGTTTGAAAACTTTAAAACAACTATTTACTGTCACAGCTCCTAACTAAGGAGAACGAAATGTACGGAGATATTATCGTGGACGATTTCCAAGAAGACTATTACAAGTTGACTGAGAAAACGCTCCGAATGTTCAAGTGGTTCCTGCACAATTATGAAAAAGGCAGCGACAGTCCTCCCAAGTACCTTGTAAAAACGGACCATGATGTCTTCCTCAACATTCCTAATCTCGTTTCATATCTTGAATCAGTCAGGCCAGTCGGGGATAAAGATGATTCTACATATTGGGAGAGAATAGGGGAGAATTATTTTATAGGAGGTCATCTGTCAGAGAAAACCCCTTTGGACAGGAATCCCTGCTCCAAGTGGTACATAACACCCAGTTTCTGGTCTTTGGGCGAGGATGAGACGTACCCTTCGTATTTATCAGGACCCTTGTACGTCTTGAGTGGGAATATCGTAGAGTCCATTTATAATGCCAGCTTTTCAGTCCCACTATTTCCATTTGAGGATGTTTATGTGACGGGGATGGTGGCGAAAAGGATTTTGAATTTAGTCCTTTCTAGTATTCCGTTTATAATCCTATATCCTGACGGGGTCAGTTCGATTTTGAAAGACCAGCCCAGGCTTGGACAGGCTGTAGCTATTCACACAACTGAGGCAGGACAAATGTCTGAAATTTATAGAATGATAAGTATATAATAATAAGAAAGCTCAGAGGTCATTGGCATTGGCCTATTAACAACTACGTAGGGGTCGCGACCTAGGGAATATGCGGCAGTGGCTGTGTGAGTGAACGAATAACATTTCAAAAGTTGGAGAGATTTAAAAAAGACGCCCGTAGACGGTATCGACTTTCAACACCTTTTCATATTTCCCACCTAATCTTTGGACGTAATTGTTTCATTTTTCTATAAACACCATTGTTGACATTGATAAATTATTGACATTTAACTAATACTGGGATTGTTTTGTACAGGTGCAGTGATAATAATACCTTTAGTGCTAAGTGCTATCATTTGCAGTTCCATTGTTTGTTTTAACGCTCTACTACCAACTTCAATAAAAATGAAGCTCTCCGATAAATCCCCGACGAGGAGGAACCTTTATTGATGCTCACCGAACATGAATTCCTCTCATAATTCCAAAGGTTATTTCCTGTGAACCTATAAATGAATAGACCCCGCATCATTAGCCCACATCAGAAACCTCTTACTGATCCTTCAACTCTTGAGCATGTAAATTGTAGGTAATAGTAGTAGTGCATAATTTAACCATCTAGAAATTAGCTTTCGAAACATCCATGTTTGGAAATGACGTTAGTGGAATATTCAAATTTTAAATCCACTCCATCTCCACTCATTCCTATTGTTGAAGCCATTGAAGGCACGTCCTCGCAAGGAGTTGATACAAAAGATTACCGCTTTTTAAAGTGCAAAATTTTGATAATTTATCGACAATGTCTAGTCGCAATCTGTGATTATAAGTTTCCAGCACCTAGTAGAGTACCATCATACGGTAATTATTAATCGTTAGCATTTGAAACTTGACCTGTTCTTCAGAAAGTCTATATTATCTCCAATATCTCCTTCACTTGTCATTCAAATATAATTCAGGTGAAGGTCAAAGCAAATCCATGCAATATCAACGCAACGCTAGCTAAAAAGGTGCTCCAAATGAGCTCAAGTCCTCAAATTCCATCCTTTTTAAAAATATTATGTCTATGTAGGTAGCTGAGACAGGTTGTATTTTGTATTGTGTGGGATTGTGATTTATATTATCTTCGGTATCGTATGAAATTGAAAAGCCTCAACTTCCCAAGGCCGGACGGACATTGCTACCCTCGGCCAAAAATAGAAGCGGAGACTGGACCGACTTCCTGTACGATCCCGGACATGAAAGCGGGTGAGGTTCCACCAAATTGATCATGACGACAAATCTCTCTGATTATAATTATTAATTGCTCCATCATCGTTAATTCCGAGTTTTTGGATTTAGATATATATAGCCCCCTCGACTGGTCTGAGCTGCTGCTGAGCTACTCCTGACTACTCTTGGAGCCTTCTGCTGGACAGGGAAGACTAATTGGATTACACTTTGTTCATGTACTGTACTGTGACTGGGAGACTTAATTCATTTTAGTCATTATTAGACTAGTGAAGCATTTTACTTGCCTACGTGTTCCAAAAACTCGAGTCACACTTCCCTCGCCTTGTTAGACTGACAGTAGTTTTGTGCAAAAGTAAGTCAATTATTATTCCCCTTTGTTCTATTTGTCTCTTGTTAGAATTGGAAGGGAATTCCGTATCATTTGTCAACAGCTTTGTTAATGAGATGGCTCCTGATCGTGACTAAGGCTCAGACCCTTCTGCTGCTGGACAACAGTCTCAAGGATTAGCTATTAGCTATCCACACTGCTTTATGGAGGGATTGAAAACTTTGAGAATTATTAATTTCAAGAACAATGCCAATCCCGTTTCGTCTCATCTCGTTATTCGTGAACGGAATTCGGTGTGGCAGGCTGGGTTCCTTTCCGTTGTTTTCCAGCTCTAGGCGTTCTATCTGGAGTCTGTTGGATCATATATGGATCAATTCCTTTCCAGGAGGTAGGTTTGCATTGGGAGAGGAGGTGTTGATTTAAAGATTATAAAATTCTAACCTATCATGATTTTTTTAGCCCTCATGACATGACCAATGAGCTAGTTGAATCGTAAAGTTCCTGAATGTGAACCACTGTTAATAAGATAAATAATCTATGGACACTTGATTTAAGATTGATCCCTACATATGGGTACATTTGAATTTTATTCTGGTTGATTAGGTTGATATTTGAAATCTGTGATGATACGATACATTGTGTAAGGACAAGAATACAATAGGACAATTACTGGACAGTTAAGTACTAGCTAGGGTCTATTGTTGGAGGGGGTTTCAGTCCTCCTCCCTCAGCAGTCCTTTTTTGAAGAGGCACACTTGCCACAGGAGCCACTGCTACCTTTTCCCCCCGGCTTAATGTTCCCTGCACGACAGCTGGGACATCTTGCTGCAGGACAGACTTTACAGTATTTCTTTCGAAATCCTTCCTTCTCCGTGTCGGACATTTTTCTCCAGGCAACACCGGCAGCTTTTCCGATTTCCAGCATTTGTTTTCGGCCAACTTCGCATTTCCCCTTGATAGCGTCCTTAAGAAATATTTATGAAGTGTTAAGGTAAATGGTTTCAGTAGGGATCATCTCAAAAGTGAAAGTGTAGGAAGTTTTTTTAATAAGTTTAATGTTCGAGAGTTAAATTTACCTTGTAGAATTGTTTGTAGAAGATGATGTACGCGTTGGCAACCCGCTTGGGTCCCTTCTTCATGTTCTTTGAGCAGGAGGAACGTCGAGGGCCTGTTGAGATTTCCTTGGACTTGGTCTTCGGTTTTTTGGCTGGTCGGCTTGGTACCGATTTTGATGCCTTTCGCTTTTTCGGGGTCTTCTTGGGCTTGGATGTCGTGGTGCTGGTGGTCTTTGGGCGTTTTGCGACTTTCTTGGTCGAAGTCTTGCTTTTGGAATTGCAAGGCTTCTTGGTTTTCTTAGAGCTGGATGACTTGGTCTTTGGCTTTTTGGTTCGTGGAGCGGATACCGATTTGGATTTTTTGGGATTCTTCTTGGGTTTGGTTCTCGGGGTACTAGTGGTCTTTGGGCGTTTTGCGACTTTCTTGGTCGAAGCCTTGCTTTTGGACTTGCAAGGCTTATCGGTTTTCTTCGAGCTGGAGGACTTGGTCTTTGGCTTTTTGGATCGTGGAGCGGATACCGATTTTTTGGGACTCTTCTTGGGTTTGGTTTTCGGGGTGCTGGTGGTCTTTGTGCGCTTGGTAGGTTTCTTGGAACCTGGTCGTGCGGTACTGCTTCCTTGGGTCTTGGATTTGCAAGGTTTCTTGGATTTCGATGCCTTCGACTTGGACTTGGAGGATTTCGATGGTTTGGCCTTGGTAGATTTTGATGGCTTTGCCTTGGACTTGGGGGATTTCGATGGCTTGGCTTTCTGGCTACGTGTTTTCTTGATTGTAGCCTTTGACCTGACTTTGGGTTCAACTTTGACCTTCGCACCAACTTTTGACTTCGTTTTCGCAGCTCCAGATTTCCCTTTGGAAAGGCTCCGACCCTTATTCTTATCCTTGCTACAAGCCATTGTGTCGTGTTAGATTAGATATGTACGCACCTTAATATGAAGGAGAAGGATTATGAATCGACTGTGATGAATTGTGCTTGAAAAAAAATTCAAAATGTAAATTTCTGGATTTAATTTCTTGTAGGTCAAGCTGAAGTGAATTTTCCTAATACTTAGTTCGAGTATCTATGGTGACCCAAGATTATTTGACAACGTTGGTTTGGTTATCACTGCGCTAACGTTGTCTAGGAATCTTGACCAATTTTAAAATACCATCAATGTGACCAAGATGCCTTGAATGTTTTTTACCAGATTATCTTTTGTTATTGGGCATGGTTGAGCCTGGGACAAATGTGCAGCTTGCTAAAAAAAATTACAGATAGATGAATAGATTTCATAGTGGAATATCGGCCCATCTTCTATGAAACTGTATATTAGCATTTCTAGACTATCTGCTGTACATGACTTTGTATTTTCTACTATAATTATTCTGAATTTTAAATTAATAGATTAGAATAGTTTAAATTTAAATCATACTTAGACTTAAAGTAAAAGTATCAGAATAAACAGGTTGGACTTTATTCAGACAGGTGCAAAGAGTAAATAACTACCAAAGCTTTTTGACATCAGCCATTTGATTGAAACGCAATGATTTTATTTGAATCAATTTAATGAACAAGTATTTAAAAACTGTAAAGTGCAATGTTTGAGTTGTAATATTATTGCTTCATTATTTTTTATTGCTTGGAAGATACCGATTATTTTGTTGGCCAGGTATATCAAGCTCAATTTAAAAATGAAGTCACCGTTCAATAACATCAAAAAAACAAAATTAATTAACGTCCTGAACCTAGTCATAAAGTCAAATGCCGCATTCCATACTAAAGAATGACGTGTGCATCAATAGATTGTATCGTATTGAAGCTGAACTACTGTCAACTGTTCATTCTATCACATATCATCCAACTGTAATTACCTGACTAATACTTACCCCCCCCCCTCGCTGCTTAACATTATCTTCCATGTCCAACGAAACTTGACCTTAGAACCTCTGCACTCTGCCCAGCTTATTGTGCTCGTGACTAATTGTCCAACTGTGCAAATGCAAATAACAAATTCATTATCCATATTTATAAATCAGATGCACTAAATATTTTCGAAGCTTAACCGTTCATTTCCAGACTACGGTATTTATGATTTCCCAATGAGCTCATCCACCATTCATTTACATTAAGCTTATTGGCTTTATCCTAGCTGATAATGATGTCCACCAACGAATCAATCACTGCCAGATCAACAAAATACTCGACATTTTTAGAATTAACGTGTTATGCTATTTTGATTTAAAAATTAGCACATAACATGGATAATCGTGGATTTGAACACAACTTGTAAATGATGAAACAAAATGAATGGAAAAGTATGTCAGGTAAAGCCAGACCGTCGATCATCTGCATCTGCACATTCTGTTATCATGAAGATAAGCAGGTCTGTGTTATTGGGAAAGTTGTCCCAGGGTAATCCCACATTCTCCATAATTTTGATAACAGCTCTCAATAAAGTCCATGGAATTCCATTCCAAGTCCATATTCCTGAGATTACCTCATTCATCATTTCAAATCAAAGGAATTAAAAAGGAATTAATTGACAATGAAGTGGTCCAAACCCTTGGTGGTCCTTTGCGCACTGTGTGTTGCCAGTGTTTTCTCCGGGGAAATCATAACTTCTCCCCCAGTGACTAACTGGGGGGACTGGAATCCGTTCCAGCGCTGTCCAGAGGGAACCGTTGCTAAAGGATTCCAACTGAAAGTGCAGCCATCCCAAGGGGTCGTTATTGATGACACTGCCCTAAATGGAGTTAAATTATTCTGTGGATATCCAACAGATCCGGAGACGGTCAACATTACAAGTGGCGTAGGGATCCTTGGTACGTGGGGCAGAGTCTTCTCCTGTGGGGGTGGATACATTTATGGATTCCAGCTGAGGGTGGAGCGCAACGGGATTGATGACGAAACTGCAACCAACAACGTCCGGGTATTCTGTACTAATGCCGAGCCTGAGGTCTTTATTGAAGGGGATGGAACTACATGGGGTGTTTGGGGGGACGTGAAAAAATGTGCGAAGACTCAAGGCTTTTGCGGAATCCAGACTCAGATTGAAGCCGACAAAGGAATATTGGGTAAATGAAATCTTATCTGCTCTTATCTTATAGGGCTGTTGTATTCATGAAATTATGAATATGTTGTATTAGGGGACGATTCTGCTATGAATAATTTGGCGACTGAGTGCTGTGACATTCCACCACCTCCTACTACTACTACCACTGAAGCCCCGACCACCACGACCCCAACCACCACGAATCCAACAACGACGACCCCAACCAAAGGAGGGACCAATGTAGTATAGCACAGTAATGTTACCTTCATCCTCAAATATGGTATAAGAAAAGTTCAAATAAGAGAATAAAAATTTTAGCTTCCCAAAGTCATGGCCACCACCAACGGTCAGCAATTCAGCATGATAGAGAGTTCAACTGCCCAAAAAATGAACATGGTGAATAAAAATATTTATCAGAGAGTACTGATTTGTCTCATAAGAAGTTTAAGGTAATTAGGAAACCGTATAATTCATTAGCAACAGCATCTATCCATACGTTATCTGTAAATATGATTAGTATTTACTCGTAATTCCAATTAAATTATTTGAATCATATGAAAAATCTAATCGGGGCTAGGATAGATTTGCAAATTACTTCGGGATGGATTCATAAACGAGACTTATAACATTTTACTGAAAAGTATTACAAGATCTTTGACATTGTCAACTTTTAAGTCCAGATTGATAGTGCTGAGTTGAGTGTGTTGTCCTATAATACTGACCTATGCTTAAATCGTTGTGTAAATCGTAATTAATATCACGACGTACTCAACTCAGCATTTTCGATATGGACATAAATAAAACCAAGTTAATTTAATTGACTGTGTCATCTGCATTGTAATGAACCCAAATAATTAAGTTCACAGTATATCATATTCATATTCAAATTGTGTAAAGTTTCCGTCATTCAAGTACGCATATAAAAAACATTTTGGATAGCAGAGGACAATTTTATCTCCTGCAAATACTGATTGCAGTTTTTTCTCATGAGTTAACCCATTTAATCCACCGATAATAAATTGGCATGTACCACACGGTTAGCTGTATATAAATCCATTATTATTAGAGATGGCCGAAATGGCTCACCTTGGCCATAAACTGATTCACCTATCTGAACAAACAATGACACAATTCCTCTCTGGATCAACCCATTGTCAAACAAAGATGGATAAAAATAAATTTATGAATGAAAACTGACTTTCAATCGCCGGTATGGAGCAATGAAGCACTTTTTTTAAATAGATGATAGCTTATAATTGCAACTTTTAATTATTCACATGTTTGTCTCTACGAATTTCCAATGCCCTTCATTTTAAAAGCGATCTCAGTCTTTGCCAAACGACTCGGTGTACCCCCTTTTCAACCTGGATAGTCTTCGGTGAAGCGGATGAGTTACGTCATCGTCATCATGACATGGTCGATAGCAATGGGCATCGGGGCCAAGATTAGTCTGATAAAGAAACGGCTTTTTGATTATCAAAGGAAGTGGGATATGGATGAAATGAAGCATAATCATTTATTATAAAAAAACAGTTAACAAATACACTAATCTAGAGATTTAAAAATCCCAATGACAGTCTAAATCGTATGAAAGCACCATGTCCAATAGGAACAGCATTGTTCGTCGGTAGAAGGGGTATTTTCAATTGACATTTAGGATTTATGATCATAAAATTATGCTATCATAATCCAACATAAGCTCTGATCACGATTTATCATAAATGTCTGATGAAACATCGGAAGGGTCATATTACAACCAGCTTTTAAAATTGCATACGTCCTTCCATACTCAACTAAATAAGTCGATAGTTCTGGGTAACTCGATTTCGAAATTTTATCATGGAATTCACAAAAGTTTTACTAGCCGTTTCAACGCTGTGTATAGCTAGTTCAGTAAGGGCAGAAATCATAAGCTCAACCCCGGTTACTAATTACGGAGAATGGCAGCAAATGCGACACTGTCCAGGGCCCTTCCGGGCCAAAGCCTTTCAATTGAAACTTCAGAAGCCGCAGGGACCACAACTTGACGATACCGCTTTGAATGGAATAAGGCTTTTTTGTGGGTACCCTATGGCCCCCAAGACGATAAATATCACCAGTGGACAGGGAAGCCAGGGGGATTGGGGTGGAATCTTTTCCTGCTGGGGAGGTTACATCCAGGGATTTCAATTGAATGTACAGCAAAGTGGAACGGACGAGACTGCGACGAACAATGTTCGAATGTTCTGTACTAATGCTGACCCAAATGTCCCTAACGATTCTTTGACAGGAGATGGATTAGAGCTTGGAGTCTGGGGTGATGAGAAGCACTGCGCAGACGGAGGTACAATATGCGGAATTTCGACACAGATTGACTCAAAAAATGGTACGTTTTTTTTTAAATCAAATTTTATCTCTTAACAATTAAAGCTAAATTATCTTCGCTATCAAATACCTAAATGTTTGCAAGACAAAAAATTATAGTTTAATTTAATTTTTTGATCACTATTTTGTCGAAACCGTTTGACCACATCCAAAATTTGAAAAAACTGAAAAGCTAAAGAGTGAATGGTAATCGATTATAAATCATAAACTCATAACTTGTATATTAATTATAAATTTCAGCTGATTTAACGGCGATGAATAACATCAGAGTTGATTGCTGCCAATTCGAACCACCTCCGACACCAACGCCAACTCCATCAACAACGGCACCGACCCCCACCACTACGACTCCATCAACAAAACCAACAATACCCACGGACCCATCAACATTGCCCACGGACCCTTCAACAATAGAAACATTACCGACCACCTCTAGTACTGATGACCCAAGTTCATCGTCAAGTACCAATGACCCAAGTACCACCTCTAGCACTGATGACCCAAGTTCAACGTCAAGTACCAATGACCCAAGTACCACCTCTAGTACTGATGACCCAAGTTCATCGTCAAGTACCAATGACCCAAGTACCACCTCTAGCACTGATGACCC
>JAQFYM010001274.1:0-36224 GCA_034694785.1 Agrenia bidenticulata | reverse complement strand
AAATTTAAAAAATACAAATTTTTAAAAAGTATGATTTTCGGGGGTTTTATACACCCCTAAAAAGGACCCCCCTTAAATCAGCGTGAGTTTTTCTAGGGTGGCAGTTTACCCCTTTGCCCCCCCCTTGGTTACTTCCCTGCTTATTTTTAATGAGAGAAATCATCTAATGGGGTAACAACGAATAAAAACAACTATTGTAAATTTAGAGAATACAAACAAACATGGTAATATATTATTGTCTATAATAAATGAATAAATATAGAAACATGCTTATATCTTAGACTTAACTTTTTCGTTATGCAATTTTTTTTTTATTAATCGAATATCAATTTTATAATTTTAAAAATATGATACTCGCTTAAAATTTTGTACATACTGTTATTTAATAAACATGTATTTTTTTACACCATGGGGTTTTTGTCTAAATTAAGTAACGTGTTTACAAATACCCATGGGGTGACCATTATGTTTTTGCCCCATGGGGTCGTAAGATTTCCCATGGGTAAAAACATACACACCCATTTTTAAAAAAACATGTCCTGATAAAAGATATCAATTATATCTAATAGGTATTTTTTAAATTTGTCGATTGCATAGTAAAGTAAAAATGTACGATATTCTATTCTGAAACTGCTCAAAATAAGCAATCATTCATTCTGCTCTAATCACCGCTATATGTTTTTATCTCTTATAATATTGATAAATACTATCGCTTTACCTACGTGTATATCACAAAAACCTTTTTGAGGTTGCGAGTACTTAGAATTCTTTATACGTAGTTATTCTTCCCATATTTCACCAGATGTTTAATTTGACTCGTTTGCATATCGATATAATAGCTTTTCTAATTTTCCTTAATCATCCACCACTTTACTTGTAGCCACTGGTGTTTTTTGCACATACAGACTGCTTGTTTTTGCTCTTTGTTATTTGTTTTATTTTTAACGACAATACTTGCTTTGCATTTCTTTCACTTTTTTTACGCTGCAAACATTATTTTACAGTTATTGCTTGTTCTATTATATAAATAAATTCATCGATGCAAAATGCAATGATTATTACGGTGCTCGTTGTGTATGCATTAGGGTGATGACATATTCAATTATTAAACCAAATTAATTGACTAAAATTGACAGTTAAGGTGCAATAACAAAAAACTATTTGTTAAATAAAAACCATGTAAATATATCATCAAAAAACCTATATTTTTGTTCAGTTATTTATCGGTTTTTAAGTCGTTTTGGGTACGCATAATTAGTCGCCACAAGAAGATACTTAACAAAGCCCGTTAAGCACAAAAAAAAACACAGCTTTAGGACATTGCACCACTAGTTTTGTTTTAGCTAATTGACAAAATTTAAATACACAAAAAGTTTTATACTAATATTGTTTGATGATCTACGTTTTATACATGGTAAAGTTTAACGACTAAAAAAAGAGTATTGTACATTAGTAAAAAATACAATAATTGTATTAAATTCTATTTATTAACTTTGTCTGTTTTTTATGCCAACCATCTGTGTATAAATTACTTTGAAAGTTTTTCTACTTCTAGTATACATTGATGTTTTCTATCGCAGCAATTGTTATGAGATAGTACCGCAGTTTTTTTCTTCATTATTATACTTATCTTCTGACAAAGAAAAAAAAGAACTGCACATTGCTTTTTTTGTTTACCATTGTTTTAAGTTAATTACATAGTTTTTGCTAAAAATTTATATTAGATCTTGAATGATGAATAATAGCGAGGCCCCCATTACCCCTTTTATACAAGAAAAATCTAACAACCGAACACGGTGCAATGTTTAGATGCTGAAATTTAAAACCACTGCTACAGAAAAACTGAAAACATTTATATTTCTTTATAAATCTTTTGCAATGTGTATGACCCCTTAAATTAACTATTGTTTTATTTTTAGATGTAATTGACAAAAACATAAAAAATTATTCATATAGGAATAAAATTGGTATGGCGGGAATTGTAAATGATGGTCAAAAATACATTACAAAAGGTTATATTTTACGCAAAAAGCAAGCTTTTAAATTTTGTCTTTGTTTTAGTATACGAAAAAAATCATTGCTTTACATAAAGTAGTTAAAATTAATAAAACGTAAAATTCTACTTAATTAATGAGTTTCTACATCTTTTTGATTTTTAAAAAAACGTTGTAAAGAAAATCCGAGTTGGAACTCGTTGTGTTTCTGGTAAAATTTTCATTACACATTTTTTTCATGTGTTATTATACTAAAAAAAAAAAAGTAAATTTCATTTCCCCTGCAATTAATACTGAAGACAATACGTTTTGTGCTAGTTGCAAGTATCTTTTTTGTATTTTTGTATTTTTTTGTAAAAAAAATTTGACAGTATAAACTACAAAAAAAGTCAGTCGTAATTTATATGGGGCATTTTTTTTAGTAAAACTGTAGAAAAATACATCTAAATTTGTGCGAATATGTGCCCCCGTACAAAAAGTATTTTCAGTAGTATTTAATCTTGAGATACAAAATTAACCGCACTTTTAGTGGTAACTTACATGATTTTGAAATAAACTTCCAAAATAAATATTTTTGTTCTACTGTACGGCTTACTTGAAACATAAATAAAATATGAAACTGTTCAGTTGCGAACTTTACAATAAATTATATGTTGTTGCAAAGAATAACTGTAAAAAATACTAAATCATCAAAATTTCCAAAGAAAGAAAAACAGGGACATAGTATCTAATTTCAAACTAGTCACTTGCTACTTTTAAAGGCTCAGTCAAGATACAGGCTACGAATAAAAATGATTAGATCATTGCCCCATTATATCATAGTGTTTTTAATTTTCCAAGTCAAAGCTAACCGTGGTTGTTTGGTTTATATGAATCAAGGCTTTTTTTGTATTAAATGTCTTAGAAAAATATTTTATTCACTGAAATTGACACAAAAACAAAAACTCATAATTATACTATCATTAGCAACAATTTTACAAAACATGTATCAAAAATAATATATTAACTACTTTAATTTTTGCGTCTGATTTAACCTTGCTTTTCATTACCCTATAAGTGTATAAAAAAACCATTCTGGTATCATGAGTACAATCATAGGTGTAATAATTTAGCATTATTGAAAATTAATTTACGTGTATAGGTGTAATGAAAAGACAGTTTCTAATATAAAAAACACTTATATTGTAAAGAACAACAAGCGGAATAAAACCCATTTTTATTACTTGTATACTTTGTAGACATCATTATAATTATAAGCAATAATGCGTATCAAAACACCTTTCATTTTTTGATGGTTTACACCAAAACGACTTTTGTTGACAAATTCTACCAATTTTACAGTATTAATAAGATTATGACTAAAATGATACTATATTATAAAACAGTGACAATAAATATACGTTGCGTTTTTTTGCAACTTGTTTACATTTGTACATGTTCAATTAAACAATCATTACTTACAATTTATCCAATGAAAAGCTTTTTAAGAAAACAAGAAGTACAAAAATGCAAATAACAAGCAAAAATATGTATTTTGTGTTACTTGACATTCTCCTATGCTTTAAATTGTTTAAAACGGACATTATTTTAATAACTATAGAACTGGGAGCCATGACTGGCGTAAAATAGAAAATAATACAGCTTTATCACGTTTACAACAATGTATTTGCCATTTACACTCCTGTAAACTTAACGTTTTTGCTTTGCTGCTGTTGTTTATTTCTTTAAAAGATTTTCGTGAAATCTATAATTCAGAAATCCCTCAAGAAATTAAAATAATGTTTTTGAACAACTAAAAAGCAGCGTCGTCAACGACAAATGACCACATATATATAGCCATACATAAATGTTGTAAAAGACTCGTGCGCAGGTGGGGTATGGGATGAGGGGGGGGGGGTTCACTCCAGTCCCCCTCGCCTTCGGAAAATTTGCCAAGCCTGAATTTAAGTGGGGGGGTCGTTTTTTCTTGTGCAGAGATTTTTTTGATATATGAAATCCAAATAAAAAATTTTTTAAACCAAATTTTTCAAAAAAAAATAATGTTTTAAACATTTATAAATTATGTTTTTAAGCCTTATTTTTATTTTCGAAAACACTGACTACCTCCCGGTACAAAAATTTCTGGGCCGCCACTGATGCCATATATGGTGAAAAAAAATTTCTAAAATGGTTCCATATTTTTTTTTTTATACACCCTAAAAAGAATAAAATTAGTGAATTCAAACGATTCGGGTTGTTCCAAGACCACGTGTATGACAAGTGTTCGTAGTTAAAGATTTAGAGAACACTGAAAACAAGCTGCAAACAAAGTCACACTAATCTAATTGTGCCCGCTTGTTCGACCCCGAAAAATACAATATATAGTGTTACTAGTAAATATACCGATAATGACTGAACAGTTATTTTTAGGAATACAGTTAAAAAGGCTTTTTTTTTTGTATTGGGAGAGGTAAAGATTGGCATTAGTAGCCAGTTTTTCTTCAACAAACTAGTTACAAACATACGATAGATCTGCTTTTAAGATTAATTTATTACAACATATACATATAAATGTTGCGGAACTAACATAAAGCACTAGGGGCGTGTGCATCTTTGGCAGGGAGGTTTAAGGGCCGTAGCTTAATAGCCCCTAAATATACATATTTATATTTGTAAAAATTTATATAACAAAAATGTTTTCAATTTGTAGATATAACGTAAAAGTTCAGCTTATCTATAAATATATTGTCAGAAATTACTAACTTAACTTGCATTTGATGTTTAATAGTTTACGTAGTGCTATTATTAGATATTAATGTAGATCTTGTTGCAAAAGTGTACCAGTGTAAGCACTTTAATCTGGTCATCAACATAAGTAGCTGTTATTTATATCTGTAAAACTAAATCAGGGCATTGCATAACAGATAAGTACACAAAACACTGACGCAAAAAAAAATTGCATTAGTATATGTTCGTACAAACCTATAGAATAATGATTTACCACAAAAAACATATAAAAATACGACACTTAACTTTTGCCTTTGTGTATGTGTTTTTTTTAAAATTACAATATTATATGTTTACGTCATTTGTTTCTTTAACAAACATTTCAACTCTTTATTTGCGCATAAAGTATATATTTCTGTACTTCATATATTTCTAAAAGCAAAAAATAACACAAATTACAATGTTTTTTTATACATTAAAACACTTATTTGTGACGTTTGCGGCCTTAAATGATCTAAAAAGTAACCATATTTTGTAATGTTACACGACTGTAACAAATTTTTATAATAAAAACTGATTGTAGACAATCAACAAAAATATATATTTAAAACAACAAAAAAGAAACAAATCATTTGGTGGGTAGGTATTATCGAGTTTTTGCAACTGCACAAATTGTTTTTTCTATCTGATGGAAAATTCATAGTGTTATAAAACTATTTTCAAAATACGTTTGTGTGCATTGTATATAAGTCTGTAAAAAGTAAAGAATACGTTATAAAATATAGCAATTTGTGCAAGCCAACTAACATAAAACTGCGTTGTATTTATTTTTATGTACAAAATATTTTTTTTCCGAAAAAAAAAAGGATTTATTGTATATTAAAGGTATGGACCGCAATAACCGGCCTCTTACGCACCCTTTAAACTTGGATCTTGTACTTACACAGAGATAGTATCAATAAAAATTAGCACTTGTCTTATTTTGAGTAAGAGAAAAACAAAAAAAAAAAAAACTTTTTTTTCTGGCATTAATAGTAAAAAATTTTTATTAATTTGTAATAGCATATATATCTATATATTGAGGTTTTGAGATTATTATAATAATTTCATTTTATAAATGAAAAAAAGCCGACAAAACTTTCAAACACTAAAAAGCTGTATACCTAGCAAAAAAAAAAACGTAAAAGAACATAGTCTATTTTTTTTTGCAAAACAGCATTTAAAAAAATGGTCGAATCAGTGCAAAGTTTTTATCTTGTTTCACAGCTAGAAAAAAATATGCAAAAACCAATGCGAAACATACACCGATAAAAAATATGCTATCATGCTTTAACAACTTCTTATAATTATTTTTTTTTGATTATTTATAAAACCTAAAAAATATATCCTGTATTACAGGAATAAACAGCTACAGTCGCCTTGATCAAAGCATATATTTTTTTCATCCAAAAAATTTATAATAAGGATGGTCCCTCTAACAAAAAATGCCCCCGGGCCCCTGAATTTGTTAGACCGCTGCTGGCATTGTAGCTTTTTTTGAGGCCAGGCTTTTTTTTCATTTGTTTTGCTATGCTACGCTAGTATTTGGTTTCGACACCAGTTCTGGTTCCTTATATGTGATGTTGCAAAAAAACATTTTTAAATTTGATACAAACAAAAAATATTTGGAAATTCTTCTATATTTTTTTTTAATCTAACCTTTTGTCACTAACAGATATTCGATAGCTTAGTAAAGAGCAGGTAAAAAATTACTCAACAAATAGACACAGCTATCGTACAGAAGTATACTTATAGCCAAGGCCTTTTATTTGTAGGGGGCTAGAGAGGGGCTGAGCCCCCTTAGGATTTACAAAAACGCAATTTAAAGGACACTTGTTCTTACAACTAAGTTATTTGGTAATCGAAAAGTATTTTTTCTATTCGATTTTACTATTTTTGTAAAATTTTGTTAATATTTTTACAAATTGCAACCATAAAAAATAAAATAATATTGTAAATGCAAAAGGTGATGCTAAAAAACAAGGATTTTGGTCTATCAAAACATATACTACAGACTCAAAATATTCTAGCAGCAGAACGTGAATTTTCTTGTTTTTTACTGCTACATACGTAACCATACCGATCAGATTTAAGCAATTTTCAAGTAGAAATCAAAGTTAAAAAAGTACATTTACGTAGAACGAAGACATTTGTGTAGTAAAGATCTAAACCTTTTTTTATTTTGGAACGTGACAACTACGAGTCAGAAGAATAGTTTTTTTTTACACAAAAACATTATAATCAATTTTTTTTTATGTTTTTGTAACCATGAAAAAATATAGGACAAAGAAGTTTAAAATCACTGCGATCGTACAAGTGCGGCATTATATTCTGTTAAAAGTGATTGCAGGTCTTGATTTTATCACAGGTCAGAGCCCACTGGTTTTTATTGTCGAAACCAGCTATGAAACATAAACTACACTTTTATAACTATTTAACTTACAATCTGGTCATTGTGCGTATATGATGTTTGTAATAGTAGATTGCAAAGGAATAAAAAATAAATTATATCTTAAGAAATAAGATTTATCGACAGAAGGAATTTTAGTCAATTTTTTGTGTATAATTTTATAAAATTAAGCTGTCGTTAATAATTTATATCCAATAGATATCTCTTCTACCAAACAATAAAATCTGCTTGCCACAATTTGTTTTTTTACATCGCAGATGTTTTTATCTGCTATAAAAAAAATCATTAATAGAATAAAAAATCTATTTTTTATTATTATAAAACGACGATAATTTTCGTATTCAATATAGCTTTGCAGCTAATTTCAAATGAAAAATGCATCAAAGCAAACGCCTGTAAAATAAGAATCTGTTTTTGGTTTTTTATCAGTTATTTGATATCTTATTTTTTTTTGTTGAATTTTTTTTTTATTTAAAACCCCATTTTTGACATATTGATCTTATCAACATCTGCATTTTTTAAAAATGATGCAAGCCTCTAAAAGTGTAGCCAGAGCAATCGCATGGTCTTTTTGTCGCTAGAAGACTTTGTATGCGTACTCATTATGACTAACATTCTCTGTTTGAGCATTTTTAACTTATCAAGATTTAAAACGGATTTTAGTTTAATATTATAAAACATGACAAACCTACAAAAATCAAAATGCGCGCCGTATTTAACACCCTAAGAAAATCTTTGCTTTCGCATTGCGGGAACTTTGCTATTGTTGGACCACAAATTTATGACTTAAAAATGGAGCAATATAAGCATACGTATTTTATTCTATATAAAAAAACCAGGTAAGTTTTTTTTTTACATATTTACCTATTTGTGTACTGGGTAAGCTGTTTTTATACATGATCTATTGAAAAAAATTATTTACGTCAGTTGAAGGCCCTGGTTGTATTTGTAAACAAAAAACAAAAACTATGACTACCTCTTGTAAAAATAAATAATTAAATTGTAATTAATAGCCTCCTTTACAGTTTGTTTTAAAAAAAAGATCTGCTAATAGCCCTGTTGCATAAGGAATTTATGTTTTAAAAAAACTTTTTTTTTTACTTTGACCTGCAATTCGCAATAATTTTTTAGCTTTTAAATCTGCTTTTACAATTGAACAGGCTGTCTTGGATTGACACATAAAAGGGCTAAGCAATAATTTTAAGCTTAACCTATTACATGCTTTTAAAACACATATAATAAAGCAAAAAAAAATTAAACTCGTATCCAATACTGTATTATAACAAAATCAGCGTTAATAAATACAATGAGCTGCGTTTTTTTTATATTTAAATAATTAAATTTTGTTAAACAAACTAAAAAAAAGTAAAAATTCTTGATATATATTAAAATAAGATGCAAGGTGCTCTAAAAAATTTTTACAGCAAATTATATATGCACAAGTTGCAGACTATTATCTAATATATTTTTACAAAAGTACGCATCAATTTATAGCATGCATTTTTTTTTTTTAAATTTTTAAAATATTTTTGAGCAATTATGCGATATTTAGTATTAATGCTTAAATAATTTTACTTTATGTTTTAATGTTGCAAAACAACATGTTTTACTTTGAGTTTTACAATACAAGAGTAACTTATGATTGGCCGATACTTTTATTCTTTTTTTTATAGTTAATTTTTTTTATATATGCTGCTGAAATAATTTAATTTGTAGTAACCATGTATACTCAAAACTACAGACGGCTTTTATTTGTAAAATAAGAGCCATTTAAGTCTATAAAAAACAACCTTGGTATGTCAAGTATATACATAATGTCCATTACAGAGGCCAAGATAAGCTGTGTTTTTATTATATGGTCACGTCTTTTTTCGGAGTCCCTGCGCAAAAGTAATACTGAAGATGCAAAACATTTTGTCGTGCTTTTCTTTTACTTTCTTATCTTTTTTGCATGGTTTGTTTTTATTAACGCACAATGCAAGCGTATTTTCCAAATATAAAAGTAAAAATTGCAATATATATTCAATCTCTTGACTAAAAGCGGTATGCCTTATAGGAATGCCTTTTTTGTGAACACTTTGCGTTTTTGTTAAAATTTCTTAAAATGCGGTACAGAGTTGGTCAAAAAAAAATCATTTCGACATGAATAAGTATTTAAATCAGTATTAAAATCAACGTTTGTTATAAAAAATTAACAAAAAAAACGGGAAAACTTTTGTTTACACTGCAAGCTAATTTTTTACTAGAAATTGAAAATACACTTTTTGTATATCTCCTGATTTAAAACATATAAAATGGTATTTTTTTTTACCGCAATTGCTTTAATTCGTTTGTTAATTTTTATTCTATATGATACTTTTATTTCAATACATTTCACTTTTTTACAAGACCAAAAAAATTAGTTTCTTGTTAATTTTACTATATATTGTGTAACAAGTAGCAATAAAAGTGATTAAGCACAAAAATTGAACCTGTATATACATATATATTAAATTTGCCTTGCGGCGTTTCTGTAATGTTTTGCATTAAGAAACAGCATATTTTCTTACAAACGGTGCGTATATATGACATTAATTTGCGTTAAACATTTGTTAATATTTTAAGGTAATATACATATATAAAAAATATCATTTCACAAGACAAATTATAAAAATAAATATATGGACTTTAATTCATAAGTTTGGAACTTTAACCATATTTATTCGTAAGCCGCGTATTTAAAAAATATGGATGATTTAATATGATATAATGAATTGCATACAAGGCTCTTTATCAATATTTGTTTTGTTTTATATAATATTGAATAACTTAAAAAGACAAATTTTTATAGTTAGACATTATACACGCTATGCTCTATTAAATTTTAAAAACTTTGTCTTTTACTGTGTCAAAAGTAAAAATTATCAATTGTGAATGACTGCAGTCTAAAGAAAACAAATATTATCACAATATTTTGTTGCAAATTTTAGTATTTATTACTCAGTACTTGACTTCTCGTATGCGTTTCTTAGATTGAAAATACGGTATAATACAAATTTCGTTGTTTGCAATTTGCCTAACGTTTTTACGCCAAATACAATTAAGGTAACATTTGCAAAAGGGCGTGTGGCAACGTGGTGTTTTATTGTTGTAGGAAATTACATATTAAAAAGCACTTATTTAAAAAACGGTATTTTTATACACTGATATTTTCCTTTATCAAACATACCAAATGCTCGTCTTTAAATGCATCAGACACATATATTTAACTATCAAATGTATATCTAATGGCTGTGTGCTGTGCAAGAACAGCTAGTAAAAGCTTTTCTATTTATTTTATTTTTGCAAGTTTGACGCGTGTAAACTCTGATTATTAGTAACATCGTCGAAAATCTGATTGACAAATTGCGTTAAACAGTCAAAATGGCATCGTAATATAGTTGTTATTAACAGGGCTTATTATCTAAACTATTGTAGTACACAACTGTGTAGCTTGCTTAAAAAGCATAGTACATAACGTATATCGACCCGTTATGGTTTTAAGCATACTGCATGCATGTAATTTTAAAATGCGGTCAAAAAAGGATTTTTTTTGGGGCTATAAAAAATTAACCGTGATTAGCTGCATATGTGGTCAGTCAGGAGCAGATCGGGACTTTAAAATAGTTTTTACTACTAAAAATCGTATCAACATCCTTTTAAAGCGCAGTTTTTTGGTTTTTACTATACAGGTACAGCAAAATATTTTTATTTTTTTGCTATAATAAGTGCTCTTAGCATAGAAAAATTATAAAAACGTGCATTAAAATATTGTGTATGAGCCTATAGAAAGAATTTTTCGTTTTATTGCAGAACTTTTCTTATGGTTTTTTTTTTTTGGTTTGGATATTTTAAAATAGTATATATATTAAAACGGAAACGAGTTTGGTTTTCCATAAAAAAAAACTAAAAAATCGAAAAATCGAAAAATCGAAAAATCATAAAATCATAAAAATTATAAAAACACAAAAAAAAATATTTAAATAACTTTAATCGCATTTTTCTATTAAATCAACTTTTAATCCAACCCTGATGCAGTATCAATAGCAATGATAATTCTATAGGTTTTATTGTAGTGTAAAATTTATTGATTGATCTTCTAAAAGAAACAATAAAAAAACCCAATTTCTGTTTTAAAAAATGGCCTGTCTTTGTGTGATGGCCAAAATGCAGATAACACATATATATTAGACGTAGTGAGTAAACAAAACTGAGGTAGAAAAATTCGGAAGTACAAATAATATACTTTTATCATTGTGCCGAAAATACGTCAAACAAAAAAAATATAATAGAAAAAAATATTAGTATTAATCACTTTGATTTTTGTCTTTTTATACCTTTTTTAACTTTGACAATTTTTTGTGTTTTTAATGCAAGAGTTTTGTACCCATAGAAATGGGATATTAAATTAGCCAAGTATGAAACCAAACTAGAGATGTTTTGACGTGAAGCTTCGAAGTCAAAGTGCCAATAGTGCAATAAGAAAAACCTTTGTAAAGATTCTTACACATATGAGTTGCATAAATTTTTGCAGTCTAAGCATAATATTGACACGGAGCATTTTGACACGATTTGCGTGTCACTCTAGCTATGAGCACATGTGGACATGCTTGTATTTTATGCAAAGTTATGGCTTTACTTACTGCCGTAGCAAGGAAAGGTAAACATCATTTTATGTTTAACATTTATAAAATCAGCTTCTACCTATATACTAACACATTGCTGACTATACATACACAGTCAAAATAGACTAGAAATATATGCGCAAAAAAAAAAAACTAAATGTGATAAAGCATTATGTAAAATAGACAGGTTCCTGCTTTTTCTTTTACGGCATGTGAGTTTGTAAGTAAAAGTGTTCGAGATAACAAAATTTGTCTACATATCTATTTAATAACAAGTGGATTTGTCTAGGGAAAATGCAAATTATCAAAAAAAATGCATCGAAAGAAAAATGAAAAACAGTGGGTCTTTTGGCGCAACAAATTACAAAAAAAAAGTATAATGCACAGTGTTAATGTATGTTTCTGCTACTATAAAACTAAGCTTTTTTTATGTAATTATGCTTTACATTACGCAATAAGTGCTGATGACAATGATGAAAAGTAAAGAAGGAGCAGCATACTACCAACACAATAACGATTAAACAAGAGGCCACAAAAGAATATAATGAACCTGTCTTTTTAGATAAGTCACGATGGTAGCAGTAATGCTCGTTAGGCGAAGAAATATACAGTCTTTTTGCCTTTAAAAACAACTTTGCAAAATCCAATACAAATGCAAGGACAAAATAGGTACGAACTTGTCTGTTCTCTAAAAAATCGTGCATAAGCAGCGTTTTTATGCCGTGGTAACCAATGTCGCTAGGCAAAAATTTTTTTTGTCATTTTGACTATTAAAACACTTTTTTTATAACAGTAATGATTAAAAATAGGCATAAATCCTCTTGCGTGTGTTTTAAAAAATATCAAATTGCTTTTCCTGTTCGTTAAAAAACATTTACCTTCATTAATGACTGTAATGTCTTTTTGCACTTACAATGACATCTATGCAAACATTATCTCTAAAAAAACACTTTTTATAGAATACCCTTTTTGGGGCACGATTGTAAAACCTTTTAGCTCGTTCATGAGAATTTTTACAATGAAAAAAAATGTTAGATGACTGTTAAACACGCATAGGGCTAGTATATAAAAGATTTTAAAATGCAATACGGCATACTAAAATATTTATTTGGTTTCCAGGTAATGAACTATTTTTAGGTGTTACTATTGAACAGTATTCTATCTCATAAAATACAGCAAGTATCAGCAAGATTGAACGGTGTTATGACAGATTTAGACACGATGTAATTTTTAATATTATAAAATAAGTAAAAATCAATATGGCGCAAAACTTGTAGAGATACTAAACAAAAATTGCAAAACTATCATTACAAAATTAAGAATGGAATGTTTAACTACTGCAATTCAAGCGCTGTAACCATTATTCTTATGTGTTTGCATTTTCTTACACCAAAGTTATTTTTTAGACATAATTTTTACAAATTTGCACAAATGGTATTTTTTAAATTTACATAACACATGTAAAAAAACACATTAGGTATTTTTTTACGCTCGTATTTTTTATTACTACCTTACTTGTCTTTTAATTTATCTTTTTTAGGTTTTTAGATTTTTAGTTGTATGTTAAGGACATAATATCTCCGTAGGAAGTATATTTTAGGCCTTTTAAAACTATCCTAGCAAAATTTGCTATTTATGACAACAAAACATATGCATAAGTATTGACTTTTTGAATTTTCAGAATGCTTTTAGTTAATGATTGTTCTTGCCTATTGTTTTCTGTTATGTGCATAAATAAAGAAGTAAAATATGAATATAATTTTCGGTAATCCTGTTGACTTTAACAAGAAATCCTTGTTTTTCTAGCATTAAGAAACACAAAATCTTGAAAATAAGGGGTTTATCAGTTATAGATCCTCCTCACATTTTTTGGTTATAATCAACGTCACCTTTACTTTTAAACAAATGCTGCGAGTCAATTATTTCAGAGCCTTAAAATATTTATGAAGTAATTTTTTGTGTCTGGCAAAATCAGTTCGATGTTTTTATTCAGACACGATCATAATTCTTTTCCTGAAAAAGACACGCATGTTTATTGACGAACAAAAATTTACAAAAATAGAGCGAAAAATACAAAAAAGTTCGTGGCGCCGAACTTTGTTAATCATGAACATGCATTTTGTAAGACCGACAGGACCTATAAAAGACCCCTTACGGAACTACACATTTTTAAATAAATATAAAAAAAAGCCACTTAGGCAGAAAATAAACGGCAAATAGGATTTTTATTATGTGGATTACAAATTTGTTACCTAAAAACTGTTTAATTTAATACTCTATTGCGAAACTCGCTAAAGTTATATGTAGTATATTTACAAGTGATTGATTTTGTTGTTTGACTACGTTTAGCGCCATGATTATGTTGTGGCTGCGGCAAAAAAATACAAGCTGCATTTTCGCAAGTAATAAGAAGGTTGAAAATTGTGTATTATACATAAAAAAATCTTTAAAGCTAAAAAAAGCCCATTTTTATTTATGTATTAGTTTTTTTGAAAATCGCACCCTAAATTCAGCCCCACTTTTTATATTCAGGGCGCATGTTTATATTACACGGAAGCTGCAACCACAACATTTCAAGCCCCATAATACACATTTCTCCTCTTATGTTAAACAAATTGGCTTATTATATACGAAATATAAAAATAAATATTATTAAAGATACAATACCAGCTTTAGAATAACTGGTATCGGCAACAGCACCATTAAGCTGCAAAGCAGCAAATCCACTACAGCTTAGCGCACATTTTTATGTTTAACTGCCTTAAATTACTGCTTATGATTCTGGAATGTCATCGAAGCTTTCTTTTTCAGTCAAATAAAGATTTTTTACCCTAAAAATGTTACTGTCGTCGCATCGTTAGATACAATCCGTCTCATTTCAAAAATAAAATATTAATAATTACTATATTTCGACTAATCTTATCAGATTTATATGAAAACCCAATAATATTATTGTTTCTGTTGACTTTATACGTTTTTTGGGCAAAATAAACCATTTCTGCTAATTTGCTGCTAAGTGAGCAAATTCCAGGTCACAAAATGCTAGCTTAAGCAAATGGAGACTAGTTATGCGTCCCAAAAACGACTCAAAAACCCCAAGAACGACGTAAAAAAATATATTTTTGTATAAGATATATGAACATATTTTTTAAAGACATAATGGTTTTTTTGTGATTTAACGTTCACTGTCAAATTACTTTATTGAACTTTTTTAATTAAACGGATTTTGTCATCACCATAATTTTTACACAGCGTTCAACAAAATATTCCTTTTATTGACAATGGGAGCGAATATTTATAAAAAACATAAGCAATAATTAAAATATTATTTCTGCTGCAAAAAAAGTGGAAGAATATCAATGCAAGTATTATCATAAAAAATGAAATCACATTACAAAATTCAAAAACAAGCAGTCATTTGCACCAATACTACACCAGTAACTACAAGTAAAGTAGGGGATGCGCAAAATAAATTACATGAGTACTTAGATTTTTATGCAAAAGAGTCAAATTTAACATCTGGTAAAATATGGTAATAAATACTTAGATTGATGAATTCTAAGTACCTTATTTGTTATGTTGCAAAAGACATTTTTGTTAGCAGAGACAATAAATATAATCACCCCTTTTTTTTTGTAAATTTATTTTGTTATAGGCGACACCCTTAAATTGGTCGGAGTAAAAGAAGCATACGGTCGAAAAGCAATAAAAAATCAAAGTCGGAAGCCAAAGAAGTACAAAAAATCAAAATACATTTGTATTTTTATAAAAAGTATTGAAATATTTTACATCGTATGCTGTTACATAGGTTATTAAAAAGTTGAGGCCAAACATACTAGGGAAGATCACAGCCTAGACATCAACAAGAAAAATGTTGTACAAGTGTGAAGAAGATGCCAAAGTTCAGCAGTAACAGGACAAAAACGTGAAAAGAAACAATTAAAAAGAGGATGCCAAGTGAGGCGACATGTATATTGCCTGCGATGATTAAGGGTAATATTTATTCGTTGATTAAGAACCTGCGCAAAGCAGGAATATACGTTTCCGAAATTACACTTAAGTCTCAAGTAAAGTCATTATACAAGATTATCCTGAAAAAAAATGCATTTAAGATTAGTAGATGTTGGGTTGAACGATTCTTCAATAAATTTAAACTATCATTTCGCAGCAAAACTTATCAGCAAAATCAAATTGACACCGATAATGTCATTTTTCTGAATTTTGTACAAGAAGTTAAATCAAAAATGGAAGCTAAGAGAATTTATGAAGTATGGAATGCAGATCAGACTACGGTAAATTATGAGATACTATTAAAAAAATTATAAATAAAATGGGGCTAAAACAATAGGGTAAAATCCTCGGGAAGAGAAAACGAGAGGGTGTCAGTATTATTGTGCGCATCATTGAAGGGACTGTTAAACCCCGGTTGTATGTTTTAAGGATCACCAGCAAAAAAAAAACAGGAACAGCAAACATGAGAATGGATAAATAGAAACGGGTTCGGTAAGAGAATATGGGATATTCTTTGCGAAGATAAGTAGTTAGTCACTGAAAATATATTTGTAATAAAAATGGATGGTTTAAGTGACATTATGATAAAATGGTTTATAATAGATTTTTCTAGTGATATTGATACCCCTAAAATTTTTTTACTTTGATAAATTTTCAGCGCATAAAAGTCCCGAGTTTGTACAAAAGGCATCTGATCTAAATATAAACAATTACAAAATTCAAGCTGGTATGACAGGGATTGCACAATCTGCCGAAATCGGCCGGAATTAACCTGTTAAGGATAATCTAAGAAGCAAATGGTGTGAAAAGGTATTAAATGATATTTCAATTTTCTCGGAGCAATTAAAGTAACCTCGCCTACAAGAAATAATCTTTGTTTATGGATTAATGATTCGTGTTCATTTATATCCCCTTCAACAATAATATCTGGATTTTGGAATCCAGGTTTAATTCTTCTAGACAGTACAAGTCTAGAAGATAAAACTATCGTCGAAACAAACAACTACAGCGAATTGCTAAACTTACTAGAAGAGAACAATCTAGTTGAAACCTCAAATAAAAATGATACTAAAAATTTTTTATACATTAGTTTATTTGAAATTTAGATTTTGTTATAAGCGAAATTATATTTTTACCCCCTTACTTTGCAATAATCACTGTCTCTTATAACATAATAAATACGGTACTTACAACTAAACAGAAGTGTTTTAAGTATTGATGACGGTAGCGCGATTGTGAAAATCGCTACTAAAAATTAAAAAACTATTGCGGCGTTTATAGCACAACAATGATTCCCCATTTTTAAATTTGAGAACATGATGATTGTAGATTTTTTAACCTTTTGCAATTAGAAATCCAAAATTATCTCTATTGAATATAATAGATATTTTTTATGGGAGAATTCTAGTTTGTATGCTATGTTTAAGTATTCTGGACAATTAATTTAATATGAATATACCTTAAAATGTGTCCCAAAGCCTTTTACACAGTGCTTTGTGCATATGTAATAAAATGAGTTTCTAATCTATACCGGTTAAAAATTTTACGCACTTTTAAAACTAAAGGAAACTTGGGTATAGTGAAATGTGTAAAATTTTTCATGTCGCTGGAATCAAACTTAAAACCTTTTACTGTAACATGTGACTTTGCAAACTAGTAAATGCTACCGCGAGGCAATTTACCATAGCCTATATTATCGGATGCCTATTATACTTATAACAGGCTTTAAAAAGAAATATGGTAGATTTAAGAGTAAGTTTGTGCAATGACTTAGCTGTAAAAGTTATTTCAGTTTTAACAATAATGCCGAGTGATGAGATAATTACAAAGGGAATTCCAAAATGTATATCGCAAAAACTATAAACAAGGGGACACGAAAAAATTGTGACATCTTTTAGGGACATTTTGTTAAAACGTGAATGACAACTTACGATGTTAATTATTTAAATATCTATTTTATATACGAAGAAGGATTGCAGATATAAACAAAACCAAAATGCAACATAAGTCGTTTTTTGACCGACGTAATGATTAATTTTGTTCTTCAAATCCAAATTTGGGTAAAATTATTTAAAAGTTACAGAATATATATCTAATTCACACGTGTCTTAAACCGAAGAAATTCGTATGGGCAGAGCATCAGAGCCATCAAAAATGCAATTGAAAATTTAAACAGGTAGATGATTATTCTTTATAAAAATTATTTTTACTTTTATACTTTTATTTTTTCATTTTTTTTTCTTCATTTTTTGGTTTTTGATCGTTTTTAGGACGCATAATTACATCCCAAAAAATCTTGTAGAATTTCTCAATAGGAAAATTGTTGTGACGCGCCTTTTACAAAATATGATCTTGAGGCGTTTTCTTTTCTTCTAGATCTATGTTTGTACACAATTTAATACTCTCAAACTATAAACTGTGTTTTTTACTCTGCTTCAAATTCAAAATGATTCCGTTAAAACAATTTTTTTTAAAGCTACTGGTAAATTAAACAATGGAAACGTCTGCGTTTTTATCAGAATTTTAGTTAAAATGTTAGAAATCTACCACCACGGCTCAAATAATTGACCTTTGTTTAATCAAGAAAAAAAATTAATTTTTATGTGTAAAAAACGTTTACCTTTTTCAAAATTTGTTTTATATTTTATTACCATAGTAAATCTCTATATTTTTATCATAGTGAATATCAAATTTTACTGTAGGAGAAAAATATACACACCGTAAATAAAATTTATATGAAATCTAAAAAACTTTAACTATCTTTTGCAATATATAAATTGTAATCAACTATTTCAACGTTTTTGGCAATCTACTTTTTCGTTCAAAACTAACCTACCAGTTTATGAATAAGCAGGTAATTATGAAACTAATGTACAGACTATATTCTGCAATATAGTCTCTAAAAAGATTTGCTTTACGTTTTTTTGGCATTTGGTACCTGATAAAAATATTTTTTTTAACAATATTAATCTTACATTGCATTTTTAAGTCTTTTTCGTCATAATGCCAGAGATGCCAGATATTAACCAGTTCGATACATCTGTGTCTAATTTAGACCCAATTTACCTGAGCCTCTACCCCCACTGGCGTACCCAGGGGGTAGGGGTGGGTGTACCCCCCTTCAACAAAAAATTACGCCTACATTTAAGGGGGGTCTTTTTCTGTGTAGAAATTTTTTTGGTTTTTGAAATCTAAATAAAAAAGTTTTAATTAATATTTTTTTTTAAAAAAAATAATAATGTTTAAAACATCTATAAAATATGTTTTCAAGCCCTATTTTTTTGAAAAACATTTACTACCCCTCCGCTTCAAAAAAACGCTGGGTACGCCATTGGGCCCCACCCTCAGAGATTGTTAAATAGTATCTTTTGCCTTAGCTAAGCAAATTTACAATAATAGGAGCTCCTATTGTTGAATAAGATATAAGTTGTCACAAGCAATAATAATGGGGCTTTCTGGATAGACAAAGTGGGTTCACAAATCAAGAAAACTGAATCTCTGATTCCCACACTAAAAAATATTGAAATAACTTAGTAAAATTAATATGAAATTCAATTCATATGATGATAAATTATTCTTATATTTTAAGAATAACTTTGGTTTATTGAATTTTTATTTATCTAAGATAAAATATTCTTCCATTTTTTAATTTTTATTCAAAAAATGGCCCCGTATCGAACTGGTTAAAGAATATGAACCTTTTTACTTACACAAACATTATTTAGACATTTTTATATAATACTACACGGCTATATTTTGAATCTCTACGTTAACAGGGTAGCAATATACATATGAATATATACTGATAAAATAATTAAACTTAAATTATTAATAAAAACCAACTCTTTTTCTTTTGTTTTTAACCATCTATTTATTTATGTTTTAATTAATTTATAACATAAAATAAACCATATAAAAATATGCAATTTCTTTATGTTGGAAAATGTCTTAGCACGAATTAAAAAAAAAAATTGAGAATTTTATAATATAATTTAACCATATAAAGGACCCTAAAAATATGTGATAAATGCATTTTACCGGTATAGTAATTATTAACGAGTTCTTTTGAATAATACTTTCGTAAATAATACATTTATTATTTAGATTTTGGCATATACAGTATAAACTTATTTGTTTTATTTAGGCTTATGGGCTGACCTTTTTTACAAAGGAAACATGCGTTCTAAAAAAACCATCCCCCGGGCCTAGGGTCGAAACTGGCTTGTTTTTTCTTTTAACTGCTATTTTACTTTCACCGGACAATTGAAACAGTAGATTTTATTTAAAGAAAAAATCTATAGATTTTTTACATAAAACACAGTAAAGTTAAATGAAAAAGGTTTATACTGAGAATGGAAATAGTATGCCCGAAGGTAATTTTGTTTTTTTTCGGTTAAAATTTTAGATTTAAGTCAGATTGTGATACAAATTTTTATTACATAAGAAAATATACATATTTTGTTTTATACCCAATTTAATATCCGTAATATTAGTTTACTTTCAAATTAGAGATATAATAGTAAATATCGAAAAGTTGATTGATATATCCTTTCCTTGCGTTTTCAATTTTTATCTCAAATTCACCATCCGTGTTTTTGGTTTCTTCTATTGTCAAGCAATATTCATAGAACCAAATTCCTGCTGAGATGGGATGTTTTACGCTTGTGCAGATCGACACCCCGGCATTCCTTTCTTGAACATCCCATAAAGTTACATCTCCTATGGCTTTACTACAGATAACTGGATCCGATTCGTATTGATTATGACATATTATATTTTCATCTATCATTAATGAATATCCATCACAAGGTTGCAGCTTCCTAAGCTGTACAAAGTTATCACTAGCCTTTATACTTCTTTTATTTTTCATGTAGATATATGGCTCGTTGTCTACAATTTTTCCTAGCAACGCTATACTTCTATCATTTATTGCTGTGATTATTTTTGGTTCTTCTTTCATTTGAATATTTCGTGAAAATATAATACAATTAATTGTGGGTATCCAAATTATCATTGTTTTTTACAATGCCTCAATTTAATTATAACTTATCATTTCTTGTTGGTTCAGAATGCGCTAAAGGACATATCATAAAGTGATAGAACAATTATAGCAGCGTTCCCGCAAATTGATACGGTAATTGATATGAGATTTATTTTGATTTTCTCAAGATAAAAATTAAAAAGTGCTTTCGTATTTAGGGGTTTAAAATTCCTTAACAACTAACCGCCACACATTAATATTAGAGCTGCGTTTATTTCTGTAAATTTAGTTATATCCATAGACTTAACGCATTTTATAAGATAGACATATCACTGGATTATATGGATGATTTAACATGAATATACATCTAATTGTCTGTCTGGTCCAGGGTTCCAAAAAAATATGGCCTCATACCATATACGGCCATAATGCGGAAATAATTTCAAATAAAATATCTGTTAGTAATGCAACAAGTACTACATTTTTACAAAAAAAATAATATTTAAACATATATAATTTAATAATATTTACGATCTATGTATCACTATTTGATTCTTTAACATTATTTTTTAAATTTATCGATTTTAAGGTGTCTTGAAAAATTTGGTATAATAATTAGGAATGTCAAAACATCTTACTTTTAAATATACAATTAACGCATATATTATATTAAATATTAAACAATTCATTTTTTACTTTTTGATTAGTATAAAAATAAAAAATAAATAAAAAAGTTTGATAATAGTAATACTCACAGTTTTTTACAGAAGAGGAACAAACACCGATAACTTTACATGCTTAAGCAATTTATTTACATGGTATCTTTTTTTGTACAGTATAATATAGAGCTAGAATTTGTTTTCGCTAAATTTATTGTGAAAAAAACCTTTCCGAGTATATAATACCGTAAAATCCCGAAAAAGAGGCTTTTTTTTTCTTGCATCAAATACAATATTTTAGCATGTTGGTGTGAAAAATATACTTTTTTCCCGTCCAAAAAAAAAGCCTCTCTTTCGGGATTTTACGGTAATTGATAAAAAGACCTGTAAAAATAATTTTTAACGACAAATATCTTATATTTAGGAGACAATTAATTTTTAGTCTAAATCATTTTGAAATTATTTTTATAAAAATAATAAAATGGCTTTCATTTGTACAATAGCTTTCATTTGTACAAATGGCTTTCATTTGTAAAAAGTGGCTTTTATTTGTAAAAATAACCACATAAATAATTGATTTGGATGGTTGTTTACTTTTTTAAATTAATAATTTAGTACTGAATGCATATATTATCTTTACGGTCTCTCTGTGGAAGGTATTAAATCAAACATCTAGGTATAAATTGACTCGCCTTAGTACCGATTGATTTTTTTAAATAATTTGCCTGTACTAAAAAGTTTAAGTTCGTCGTGTATGCGGAATAAATTGGATAAGTAAGGTATAGAAAAAATATATTATCTTATCAGACTTTCACGTGGATAAAATATAATAGAAAATTATATGGTAACTAAAAATTATCAAAAGTAAATCAGTAATCTTAAATGTATTTTTATCTCATTTTTTTTAACTTTAAATTTTTATCTCACTGTAGTGCAAACCTTAAATAATATTGCAAAGAAGTGTCTAATTTAATTGCTAATAGTAAGCGTGTAGATTTATATTCGCATGTTTAAGTATAATACTCCAAATTCAGTTACCGATAACGTACTAAACAGTAATGTACCGGTAATGTATGTGGCGATTTTTACTGGTTACCGATTAGTATTTAACTTTCTATTTTTATTATGGATAGCAATGTAATATATGATCTCACACAAGAATAATAAAAAAAGTAAAAAGTGACTTGTAAATCTTTTGGATAAAAATTCGCATGTTTTTAAACAACTTCGATACATTATAATGGGAAAAAAAGTGTTTTATGTGTACTTTGTATGGTGCAAGGAGTCACAATATTGAATAATAGTACAAATGTCATAAAATTCGCAACCGGTGTTTTAATATACCCGTTTATTAGTGATGTATTTGCATTTAACATTTAATCACAATATTTTGCTCACCTCTAAACCCTAAAGTGTGTATCAAAAAAGAAAAACCCAACCCCATATTTTTGTAAATAAAAAGTGACTACAACAAAAACCAAAATAGAATTTTGTACGCATTATGTGATGATTGTTATAATATTCCCATCCTACCCTCATCAACACGAACACGGTGTTTTTTCTCTTTATTGAAGCATGACTACATGGGCTGGTGCATTTTGCACCAAATCAACATTAAAAATCAAATACATAAAATCGAGCTCACAGTTGTAAAAAAAGAGAAAAAAACAATATTTAAGGCCAACATCCAACAGAAAAAGTAACTTCTATACAATAAAAAAACGACGACAAATGCAAAAAAATGCAAAAAAGAATAAACACTATTGTAAAAACACAAAAAAACGAAAAACGCATTATGACAGTAAAATGTGGTTAGTTGTAGTGTTAAGGTTAGGAATAGGGTTAGGATTAGAAAAAAAAACAAAAAAGTTTATAAACAGAGGGAAACGTATGTAAGGGCGCAATTTAGTTCAGTACTGATTTACTTACGTTGTTTAGTGTGACCAGGGTCATTTTTAACGATTTAAAAAAGGGGTTGGCGCAAAATTGGCACTTAAAGTAAATGCCCATCGGCGTTAAATGGATTAAGACATTACCTCGAACTATCTTTGTATGTGACAAGACGCCTTATGGGAAACATCTTGTAGCACGCGTATGTATTTCTGTTTAAATTTGCATACTTTTTTCTTAGACAGTCATTTTTTTGTTTGTTTTTGATTGTTTTTATAAATGTGTTTTTATATCATATTATTAACTGTGTGCTCAGTTGAATGCCTATACTTCTTAATATTAGTTTGTTTAAAAATGCACATGCGGTGCAAAATGTGCAAATTCATGACCACATGGCTTGTCAATTTTTTTTTTGCTGCAGGCTTATAATTTTTTCAGCGTTTTTTTAGTTAAACATTTTTATCTTCTCTGCGCCATCCAAAGCACCTAAGAATTACTTTTTTTTATAAAATGTCGATTTTTAGTATTACGTAACAGTGAAAGTATATAATGAATTATAATGTATGGCCTTCAAAATTTGACATCCTTAGGTAATATAAAAAACGTCAAAAAACTCATATTAAAATCAAAATTTTGTAGACCATTCTCAAATCTTCAAAATGAACATATAATTTTAGCCAAATATTTATTAACAAACTAAATGACGCACCGAATTACAATTGTAATTCAAATAAATCTGTGTTTTAATAAAATGGTGACTTAATACTTTTTTATGCACCAGGAATCACATTATCCGACTTATGATACCCTTGCTGATGCATTTCTTTTATAGTGTCGCATCTTTACGTACTATTATAATTCTTGTTTTTATATTCATTAAAATATTTGTAAAATTTGTAAGTATTATATTGCATTGTAAATTAAATTCACTATAAATACATTGCTTGATAAGTCCCGGAATATAACATGCTGTTTTAATATCAAAAAGAGAATTTTTACTTAAAATTGATTACTACAAAAAACCTTAAAACTATAATTAAAAGGCTCCTTATTACATACTGTTTTATTCTGTTTGCATGTTTTTAACTTTTAGTTAAAATTCCCCTAATTTGTTATGTATTATTTTTTACTTACCGATATATTAAAGTAAAGTAACCGTACACAAATTCCCCATTTTAGCAACTTATCGGTATTTGGAGTACCCTATGTTTAACTCACTTGTCTTGGAATATCTGCATTTTATATACCTATATGTAAAGTTGCTACACTTTCCCTACACAACGGTATTAAATTGAAATTATTTATATAGTTAAAATTTTATAATCCCCTCAGAGTCGTGCTTATGGGTATATTGTTTACTACAAAACACGAACTTATATTGTGTATAATAAGAAATACCTATATGAACAAAGCTGTTTCCTTTAGGTAAAAACCATTTTGAGCAAATATAATTATTACCTATGGATAAAAAAATTACTTGTATTTTATTGGACATTTGTATGGATCATAAAGCTTTTAATTCGTGTTTTAAAAAATTTTATGGTTAAGAGTAGTTAAATAATTTTTTATAAAAATGTACTTTTTATTATCGAAAAACATCTTAAACACATGTAATAAATGTTTTTTTTTTGATAAGATATTGTGTAATTTTGCATTAAAATTATTCTTTAGAGAAGTTGTAAATATTTTTTGTTTTATATTTTTTGTTTTAACTGATATGGCATTTCAAAATACAAGGTGTTCATGCACAAAAAAACTTTATAAGTGAAAATATAACTATTTAGTATAGTAAGTAATATTTTACACCTTTTTTTTACAATTTAATAAAATTTTTTTGATAAAAGATTTACAAAATATATTTTAATTATAAAAGGTACTTTGGTATGCAAATTATACGTATAGGTACTTTCTATTCAAAAATTATACGTATAGTATGCGTAAACAACATTTTACTTATAGTGCTTGGGCGAGCCCTACATGATATATAAAAAGGTATATTTATATTATATGGTAGAAAACTACACTACGAAAATAGTAAAAAACCTATGCGCAAAGATAGTTTTATATAAGTAATATTAGGCAATTATTTTTAAAACTGTGAAAAAATAAATTTATAATAATTATAATAATTAAAAAATTGTTGCAATAAAAAGTCCTCCTAATATGCATAGATTAAGTGAAAATAAACTGTTGAAATTTCAAAAATGTGAAGCGCATCCTTGTATCTCTTAATATCGTCTCGCATGTCAAGCCTGCAAAAATTGCTTTTTTATACGTCCAGTACTTTTTATATTTTTTTAAACTTTTGTGATGTAGTTGTCTCATAAACTTGGGTTAAAGGTTGATGAGCCAGATAAATAAAAGTCGCAATTAGGGCTTTTTCAAATATATTAAATACAGCATATGCGGCATATAATATATAGTAACGATGCCAAGGAAGACTTTAATATATTTTAAGTACATACAATAAACTTATAGGGTATATTTTATTTTTATGCTTTTAAGTTGAATGTTGGAATAAGTATCTGTCTACTAGAAACACCTATAATTTGAGTTAGTGATGAAAAATATCGATAAATGTTGTAATTAGCATATATTGCTGTTCATCGAATTTATAATACATTTATCATAGTTTTTTAAATATTTTTATAGTCTAAATATTTGTAAATATGTCATTTGATTTTTGAAAACAAGAATAAAAAGAGGCGGCAAAATATATTTCATAATAATTTATTTGCCTTTCCTCATCAATAATTTAAAAAAAAAATGTGGATTTCATACCCTGTGCAGAAAGGGCTAATGTAACAATACTAAATTAATCGTAAAAATAATACGAAAACGCAAATGCTGCTTTTATTAACTCTTTTTTTATAATTTCCAATAAGCTAATTTTGTTATTATCTAAAATAAGAATGTTTTTTTTATCCATGCTTATTATCTTGGCATTACGGTACTTATCTTTACAAGAAGATAACAACAACGATTAAACTATTTCTATACACAGGAAACGGCTGTACGATAGTAAGAAAAAATCATATGGGTTTTTCTTATAGACTATAAAAATAATTTCAAAATTTGATCTCGATATACTTTATTTATTATTTTTTGATTAAAATGTGCATAATGGTTATAAAATTAACTTTATTATGTATATATGTACTATATAGTTTCTCAATAAAATACCCTTGAACTTTTTATACATTTTTATCTTTGTTCAGTAAAAATACCTAAAAAAAGTCCTAATACCAAAATACCTAAAAAATATATAGGTACAAAAACCGAAAAAACGATAATAAAATTCCCATGAGTCCAAAAAATTGCAAAAGGCAATAAAATATGTAATAATTTAATTTAAAGTATTATAAAACCAAAAAAAAAAAAACACACTTTTATAAAAAAAGTAATAAAGTTTAAAAATTGTTTAAGCTAGTGGTCTCCAAAGTGTACGGTTAATAGCAAAAAAAGATGGAAAAAATGTGTCAAGAAGTAGGCAAACATACTTTAAAAATGATATCACGCTTTATTTAAGCAAAAATTTATTTTCAAATATCAATATTACATTTTAATTCTGTATTTTAATTCTAAATACATTTTAATTGCACAAACACGCTCTTTTACAAAAATCCGGCTTTTATTAAGAATTTTGGCACTTTTATGCTTATTTCTTTTCTCTTTTTTTTGTTTGGTATGTTTTTTTTTTTTTGTTTTTTAGCTCATATTCCCTTTTGGCTTATTTTACATGTGATTCGATCTTTTTTATTTGCCTATTTTATGTGTTTTTGGTTTAAGGTTTTTAAGATGCCACGTTGTATATTTGCATATGTTTGTTTAAAAGTATTAAAGTGAGTCGCATTTACACATGATATGTTTCTTAAAAACCGTGGTTTTTTTATCAAAAACAATTTCATTTAAAAATTACGTAATTTAGATCTTTTTGTTTACTTATGACTGGGTTATCAGCCAACCGATGCCACAAGATTATTTTAGCACATTAAACCCTGTTTATTCTGCAACTCAAAAATCTTAGGCCGGTGCTGGATTTAGAAGAAACTGGTTTTTTTCGGTATTTTCGTGTCAAAGAAACTATTGAATCTGCATTTACTTAAAATAAACTGTTTTTGCTATAATACATTCTATGTTAGAAATCATTTATTTTACTATATATATTTTGTACAGAGACAAAGAAACTAGTCTTAACGTATTTCTTTCACAGTATCTTTTTAATGAATATTTTATCTTATGTCAATGGAAAAAGAAAACACTATTTTTAAAATGGGGCTAAACAATTTGTATTTTAAAATAGCCCAATAAATATATTATGTTTTACCAGCTTAGTAGAAACGGAATAAAATCAAATATATTAAAAGATACATTAGAATACATTACCCGCTGTTAATTGCTATACAACACACCCAAAATTGTTTTATTATTATATTAAAATTGTTTTGATTGATATAATACATTACTTGATATAAAATAAAAAAACTTCACTATTTCTATAATAAAGAGAAATATTGCAAGTTTATTGGGGATTATATAAAGTTTTTAAAAAGCGGTAAAGTTGTGAAAAGTTTTGTGTTTTTCATATCACTTATTGATTTTGAATTTACTTCTTATTAAAAATCATTTAAAAGGAACTCCTGCAATGGATATCCTATATAATGTTTTGGTACCACTTTTTGCTTTGGAACAAAATAGCAAAAAAAATCAAACATAATCAATGCAAATAATATATTTTTACGCATTTGATATTTATTACGTATTTACTACTAAGAAAGATTAAAGTCTAAGTATATTTTTATTTGTTCCGTTATTTTAGTTAAAATTATGTTTTTTAATTACATTTAAATTATACTCGTATATAAGTCGTCTTTATAATATTTTTTACTCAGAGAACCATAATAATATACTTTATAATATTAATATATATGAACTAGTTTAAAAAATATTTTTCGAATTTTCCAAAGTATCCTAAGTTTTGAAAACTACCACTTTTACCTGTAAAACGGACAGAAAAATCCGTAAGTTTAAAAGTTTTGCGACCCTACTTGGTGCAAAAACACATGATTTATTTTGCTCGACATTTTTATGTATAAGTAATAAAAACACAATAAAATATACTAACATATAAAATACTAAAAACTCTTTTGCCATAGAAAAAAACTTAAACTTTACAGTGCCTGCAGCCCCCTCCTCATAATTAATGATAATTAAAAAAAAAATTCCACTGCAAAAAAAACCTAAATTTTATTTTAAAGAATGAGTTTAGATGAATAGGGTTTGAAAACTAAATTTGACCGTACTCATGAATTAATAGAATTTGGTTTTTTTGAAGTTGGGGCAGGACAAGCATATTATTACGCAGTGTAGCTTAGGGCGTGTTCGCTTCGAATTTATTACTTTTTTTAAGAACTGTTATTTATTTTTAAAACTTTTTGTTCGGTTCACAATTATGAACAGTCTTTTTGCATTCTATTAAAAATAAATTTTTGTTGTTCGAATCATTTAACCAAAAAAATTATAAATCAATTTTAAATTTTAAATTTTGTTGGTCGAATGAAAAACGCAATTTTTCTGTACCCTTTTTTTGAAAAGAAAAAGAATTCAAAATTGTAGAGTATATAAATCTTTGTCTGACCTTATAAATTATAATTGATATACTTAAAGCCACTCGAATATTCTTTTTTTAAATTTTATATGCTGCAAAAACTGTAAAATAATTTAAAAATATACAGATAAAATAAATTAGGAAACATGTAAACAATAATATTTTAACTAGACTTTTATTTACTGATATTTGCAAAATTTTTCAACTTGTATATATTGTGGTTTTTCTGTAACTATTCGCTTCATTTGCTATGCCTTGTTACTTAAGAACAACAATTACGAGAGAAAAGATCATAAAATACAAAATCAAGCTGAAAAATCAATAATCGGCATTGTATTAAAGTCAAATAGCATTTTTTTGCGCTTAATACCATGATTTTTAATTTAAAAGACACCATAATTATGTCGATCCTACATGAAAAAAATAGACGACACAGCGCGTACAAAAAAATGACAACTATAAAAGATAACAAGTTCTATTAACATCTAGTATTTACGTGAGTTTGAATATGTTAAGAACATTTGTACGCTTATTGCTTTTCTTTATGGACACACTATATATGTCATATTTTTAATTAAGTATACAACCCTATAGCATAATCCAAAATTAGGGTAGTTGGAAAGCTGCAAAAAATGCATCCGCTGTTAATTTTTTGGTTTGTTGTTCATATTTAGTTCTCTGGATTTAACAACATATCTTTTAACGTATAAACCAAAAAAAAAATTGCACCAAGTTGCAACATTAAGGCAAAACACACGCTTTTAATGCCTTTTTCCTGCATTAGAATGTTGCTTTCATAAATATTTGTGTGGATAACTGCATTAAAAAATTTAGAAGAATTGTATGTAACACGAAATGAAAGTAAAGCAGGAGATTCCTTACAATCGATACATCTGTTTTATACATTTTAAGTAAAGACTAAAAGTTGTGCAACTATTTTAGCTTTGCTCTGAACAATTTTTTGTTGTCTTTTTTTATTGTAATTTTAAAAGCAAAAATCAATTGACTCTTTATAGTGTATTTACCAATTTTTAAACGTTTTAGTTTTTGCTTGTGTTGCATTGTGATTGATATTTGTTCTTCCTTTTTTTATATTTTTAAAGGCTGTAAATATACTTTGTATCTTTCTTTTTTAGTTTTAAAATGAATAAGTACAAAAATTGTTAAAATGCAACCTAAAACACTCCAGCATTTATTTTTATATATCAAAAAGCTTATTATTGATAAGCGTAGTATTTAATAGTGAATGGAATATAAAAAAAAGGTTGATTTTTTTAAAATAAATTTATATAAAAACGCATTTACAAAAAAAATAAATAAGTATTCAAATTTAAAACAACATTTCTTTTAACGTGTTTTTTTGTTAATTCGTATATTTTGTGCTTAAAAAAGAAGATAAAACGAAAAAAAATAAGGAAAAAAAAACGTATTTGTACGGGGAAAATCTGCGAAAGTAAAAAAATGACAACAGGTAGGCAGGGCCGGTTTTAGCGGGGGCAGAGGAAGGGGGGGGCAAAAGAGGAAGGCCCCAAAGAAAAATTGAAAGCCAAAAATTACGGGAAAAACAAAATTAATACATATTAAATTATGTTACCAGTAATAAAAAATTTATGTTTTTAAATTTTTATGGGCACATATTGGAACATATTTTTTAATATTTTTCACCATAGGGGCCCCCTTTTTCTAGGGGCCCACCATTGATAAGACCGGTCCTGCAGGCAGGTCACAATTTAATTGCAACCTTAGACAAAGAAATTTTTAGCAAAACCTTTTTTTGTTTCTTTGCTTTACTAATGTTGCAAATTTTTTTATAATTATCATTGTATGATGTGAAATGCAAACTTTTTGTCTAATCACATGTATTTTGCAGAAAATAATATTGCCATAATCCCACTTTTATTTTTGCATTTATTATTCGCAATCTTCGTTTTTATAGTAAAAAAAAACTAGTCTGTACTAGTTTTTTTTTAATACCCCTTAATAGGCCTACCGGAAAAGAAAAAAAAATATAAAAGAACTTTGATTTTTAAAATATTTTTAAATTTGAAACAAACGTAAAAATTTAAAAACTATTTATTTTCGGAACTGTTTTTCGAAAATCGATTTATAAATTCGAAATGAACAAGAAACAGATTAAAACTGTTTTTTAAAGAACTGTTCATTTAAAAACTATTTTTTAATCTGAGACGAACACAAACAGTTTTAAATCTGTTTTTTTTAGAACTATTTTAAAAGAACTGTTTATAAATCCGAACTTAACACGCCCTTAGTGTTTGTTTTCGTCTTTTTTTTTATTTAGATAAAAAATATCATACTAAATTGGGTCCTTTCCTCGTAGGTAGAAATCCGGATGGATGGAATTTTACAGCAGGAAACCGTTCTAGTAGGAATTCTGCTAGTAGGAAATCCCAATAGAAGGAAAATCCAGAAATTTAAATAAAAAAATAACAATGGAATAAAAAAAATAAAAAAAAAACAATTTGTTCTAGATGTACTTTTTATGAGCATAACACGTGCAGAAAAAATGCCTATGACAATAAATACGAAACAAGGCATCTTTTAACAATGAAAACTTGAAAAATGAAATGGTTTAAAAAATAACATTTATATAGGCAATTAAATAAAAAAGTAGATATGGATTGAAAGCAAAAATAACGCTTAATAAAAAACTAAAAAGATCCGTTAATATAATAAATATTCGCTAAATCCCAAGTTTTTTTAGTATATTCAAAATATAATCGTGTGTTTGTAAAAAACCTTCTATCAGGATTTACTACTATAAGGAATACCGCTAGCAATATTTCCAAGTGTTAAATTTCTTCCATCAGGATTTCCTCCTAGAGAGACGCCACGTACTTAATTGTTTAAAAGATACGGAATAAAAAATCGGAATATAAATTGATCAAAATCCAGATAAAATGGTTTCTTTTAATCAAGTTGATCTAAAAAGAAATTGGACTTTTTATAATTTCAGATTCAGTAGTTTCTTTTAAATTTTTAGTGTGTGAAAAAATAAATTGTTTTTAAATCCAGATTCGTTCTTAATTGCATTGATTTATTGTGTTCACTCTATCTGATCAAACAATTGGAATTAAGGATAAATCGTGTTTATTGCAGTATTAAGTTTTTAGCAACTGTGCCACACATTCAAGTAGTAGTTTTCAGAATATTTAAATCGAAAACATTTAATTTTCAGCTACAGCAAGATTTCGGCATATTTATCTTGTAGAGATATAGTGCACCACCTTATTTTGATTTATACCAGTTTATATTTAAATGCATAATTTCCGTAGCTTGAGTGCTATTCATAAGCCCACTAAGATTCTCTAGTGCTACAAATCAAAACTTAAGCATCGGTAGTCTATATAATTATTCTATAAGCTTAAAGCACCGATCAGTTGATTTTTTTTGTATATTTTAAAAAACTTAATTATGTTTATATGTAGATTTGTAATCTTTTATATCTGGAAGTAATTTTAATTCCAGTAATCCAAAAAAAGCTTTACCTAAGTAATTATGTTTTATTTTATTTTAATCATTGATTTTATTTAAACAGTAATATATATTGACTTTAAATTTTTAAGAAAAATGCTTTTAATATTTATAGAAATTATATTTTCGTCTATTTCTTCTATTAATGATCAAGCTAAAATAGTTGAAAATGTTGTTGTGAATAATAGTGGTATATACACATCCGATATGCATAATAATGTAAGTTATATGACTTGTCACAAGCCAAAAATTGTAGGCTATACTCTTAAATCACAGGTTCACGAAGAAGTTATGATTATGAATGATATCATAGTGTCAACGAAACTTAAGAAACCATGTCCATTTATGCTTAAACACTATTGGAGACAAAATATAGAAAGCCTAGATAATAAAGATAGGACGTTAAACATTACTGACAAGTCAAACAACGAGAATAATATAAGGATGACCAATCACGAAATCAAAATCTCAAAAGAGATAATAAAGGGAATATATCCAGATTCTTTATATTTCGGAACTCCATCAAAAATTAATCAGGAACTGCTGGACAATTCAAACAAGAAAGTTGATCAAATATTTACGTTATAGAAAGAAATGATATAGTGCTTATCTAAATCAGCACGTAGTTAAGGTCTAATAGTTATAAAAATATTAAAGCTAACATTTATACACATAAGAGATCTTGTGATGCAATTAACTTTTATTTTACATGTTTAAAAATTGTATCTATATCAGTAATAAGGTTTGGAAAGCAAATATTCACTTAATCGAACCTTTCGGACTATTTTTTTTGATATTCGCAACTAGAAATTTTGTGCAAAAATATTTGAGAACTTATTTGATGATTATGATTTTTAAAAGCAGGTAGATATTTACCTGACGTAAATTCCATTCATTAGGAATATGCTAGATTTTTGTTAATTTACAGACATCAATAAAAGATGGGGTAAAAACAAGGGCTGTATATGTTAAAAACGTGGATCTTATTAAAATTGCTTTTTCTTACAATACATAAATTGTATATCGCAACGTCGTAGCCAAGAAATGCCACGCCCTAGAAAAGAGTAAAGGCCTGAAATCAATGGACGTCTTCTTTAGGTCGCAGAAATAGTCGGAAAATAAAATTTTAAGAAATTGGGTTTTTTAATTTTTTTTGCAGAATTTTAGAAAAAATTTTTTTTTTTTCGTATACGATTAATTAATGTTTTATGCCCATATTCGTTAACGAATTTTGTCTACGCCGCTGATTAATTGTAGGTACAAAAAGTTATAATATTAAATAACAAAAATTAGATAAAATTAATGACAAACAAGATAAAATAAAATTTAAATAATAAATTAATGATGTTTGTATACATGTGCTGTTTATATTCGAATACATTCACTTATTCGATTATTATGAATTTATAATATTTAATATTCTTTTATCTGATTTTTTTTTTATCTTTCAAACCCTAATCAGTAATCAAAAATACTGTACTTATTTTTAGAATACTTCATAAAATGTGTGTATACGAAAAATATCTAAAAGTTATACATAAGTAGAGCGGATTTTAAGTGACGAAATATTCTGCAGAATTATGCATTGAAAAAAATCTGCAAAAATCTGCATTGTAAAATTATATGATATTCCTGAATTTGAAGACCTTAATAATTTTTCTAAACAGTTGGATTGATGCAAAAAAAAGCCATAAAAACATATCATATTACAATTAACTTGTAAGTACATGACGCCATTAATCATCGTCGTTTTTTTAAAATGTTTAAAGTGCACAAAAAGAAGCATAAATAGTAAATTAAAACTAAAAAACCCTATATATTTGTAAAAGACTTACAATGAAAAGTCGTATTTTTCTAAATGCTTATTGTAGGGAAGCTTTTACTTATTACAAAGGCAAAAGGGTAGTAAAATGTATATTGGTGACTAAAACACAGCACAACCGAACCATTTTTTTCCGATATTTGATCGACTTCGAATTGGATATAGAAAAAAAATAATTGGACATAAAACCATAATTTATTTATAGTATCCGTATTTTCAGTGTCTCTAGAACAGGGCTGTCCATAAGGGTTCAAAATCGATAGCTAAATTTTTTTCCGCCCTAAAAAAAGTGTAATAGGATATGAAAACCCACAAAAATTGTATTCAGTTTCGCATGCCTTACATATTTGATATTATATTTTTTTTTTTTGTATTCCTAAAATGACACCAAATTGTTTTGGATTTCTTTTTTGAACCCCTTTGGGAAGGCTTGCTCTAGCCTTTATGCTTTTATCATAATATATTTTGTAAAATAGCTGATTATTATACTGCAAGATAGATACGAAATTAACTTTATTTTTTTTTAATTTTACTTGTTGTATAATTATATGTTCAATTAAGACTATAAAGTAGGGGGGGGGATAAACACCCGTCGTTTTACGGCGGTATATAGTATCTTTCATTTTTTAAGGTTTTTAGGCTCTTAATTGCTGTTTTTTAAGGGTTTTTAGGTTTTTTGCAAGTTTTCCTTGTTTTGAAGCATATTTGGATCTGGTGGCTAATTATAATCGATAATGGCTAGATTGACACCGGGTATATCCCTACTATAACATTTATTGTTTTTTATCATACAAGAAAAAATGTTTAACAACCTAATGAGTATTTTTACGATAATTATATTGTTTAATAAAAAAAAGAAATATATATATATATATTTGGATGTAACTGCACTTGGTTTTGGTATTGGTACCAGATATAGGTGTGTAGTAACGGTATTAGGTAAAGTATCACGTACAGATGTTTACGGGTAAAATTCGGTATACATAAAGGGTTTTCATTTGTACTTCAATATTTTAAAAGTTTTTATAAAGGCCAAGTTTTTTTTATAGTCTTTATAAAAGATTATCTTAAAGCCAACACCTGTACCAATACAAAAAAATACGTTTAAAGGCAACCTAATACAACTTTCAGATGATTTGATGTCGTTTTCAAATTGTGTATGCTTTACAAATGGCACTTGCAATGCTAGATAAGCTAAGCAGACACAAGCAGCATCAGTCGTTGTTTTACAAGTTACTACCCTTGCGTGTTGAGTGTACAAAAATTAATTACGACTATTTTCTGTAACTGCGAGAGATGATGTTTTTAAAAATATAAATATTGTAATTGGATGTAATCCCTGGCCCATTTATAGAAATTACACCATGTAAGCAATCTTAATATTTGCATACATTGACGAAATTTGGTGTTCCATATATTCGTGCATTTGCATATTACTTAACTAGATCGGAAACCACGGTGATTAAATCGAATTAAAACCTCAACAGTTCTAAAGAGTATTAGATAGCCATATGGTTCTTAATAGTGGCAAATGTTATTTTTGATATCAACGAAATATTAAATTTGCTGCAATAATATAAGGCCTATGTGTTTATAACATCGTTGCTTTCTAGACGCCATTTTACATAATAGCTATCATTTGCATTTTGCAGATTTTTTCTAGTGCTATTTGATAATTGGATTTTATTATAAACCCTATTTATACAACAGAAGATAAAAAGGCCCTGTCTCATTTAATCTTTTACATAACCCCTTGAACTAATAAACGCAAACTAAACGCGTAGTTAGACAACCAAATGCTACTTCTAAACAAAAAACCTTTTATTTACACAAAAATAAAGGTTTTGGCATACAGCTGTCTTTTTAAGTCCTTCTCTATCAACAATTACCAGTGGCGTAACCAGGATTTTTTTAAGTGGGGGGGGGCAAAAAAAAAACTTTTAAAATAAAAAAAAAATATTTAAGCATT
>JAQFYM010001273.1:0-36246 GCA_034694785.1 Agrenia bidenticulata | reverse complement strand
TTATAGTTTTGATCATTTTACTTATCTGAGACTGCTTTTGGCTGGTCATGCGGTATTTGATGATTTGCATCCGCTTGTTCTTCCGTTAGATTTGGAGTAGGCCACCAAACTGTAAGTTCACATCTGTTCTTTGGATTCCGACTTACGAAGTGCGGAATCCCACTTCCGACACCATGTAAGCGTATGGTGAACTTAGTGTTTTTATTTAGTTTAATAAAGAAGCGTTTTTATTCTGTTTTATTTTATTTATTTAATCTTGTTAACTCTTTGTGTACTTATATTTTATTATCTTAATTCTCTTCACCACTTGTTACCTCTTTGCCGTTCGCTTCCTTACTCCCCTTCTCTACATCTCCTTCATTCCTTCTTATTCCTATATTCCTCCAACTCACACTCCATCCTCCTCGCTCACAATACAAGTGCTTAATAGGTTAGAAGGGATGACGAGGATCAATAGAGACTTTTGTCGAACATTCAGTTTGATAAAATGTCACCTCAAACATCATTATGCACCTACATTGATAACACTCAATGTGCAAAACCCGTTGAGACTTCGCCCAGGGTTTTGTAAAGTTCTTAAGGACAAACGCAGGACAATGATGAAAATATATTATTGAACGAGCGAGCTTGGCAATAATTCACATTATAAAGTTATATAAACAATGCATGAGTTTTTTGAATAAATATCCGGAAATCACATTATTGTTACTATGTGTTCCATTATTTCAAATTTTTCGTGTTCCTGACTGGGCACTATAAAAGCTCCCAGCGTATCTCAATTAATTCACAGTATTCCCAATACATCATCATCAGCTCAATTATGCAAACCTTCAATTATACTATCGCACCAGCATCTCCATCATCCGTCGAATTCGAGTCGGACTGCTCTTCCATGTATTCCGACGACGAAGAAACCGACAGCGGATACCCCACGACATCCATGGAGGATGGGGAGGTCCGATCAAGTGAGTCAGAATGGGACACACAAGACGACGATAACGTCCCTCTCTCAGAAGACATTACGGACAATGAAGTCGAATTCGTCCTCGAGCAGCCTTTGCAGCTGTCGACGAGACAGAAACTTCTAGAAAATAAACTCTATTTCACCACATTGAAGATAGAAGATCTTCACGCCAAAATAGAGACCATGGAGTCTCAAGTGCAAGAATACAAAGCACGTGGAGACCGGTACAAGGACATCGTTTGCCCATCTGAGATGACCTCCCAGCGGATGGGAGATCTCTTCCGGTCCTTCATATAGGAGGAGGTGGCTGTGAGGTCAGCTTTGGAGGCTAACATCAATACCAGCCTCAACGTTTTCATGGACAGCGTTGGACGGATGGAGAGGAGCGTCATGGATGCAACATCGAGCCAGCTGGAAGGACTAGTACAGAACATGATGAGGGTGATCTCTCAAGGGAGACATATCACCAATACTCTCAACAGTTTTGTGACCGCTCTGGACAGGGCCCAAACGTAAGACACTAATACTTTTAATTTTGTATAATTTTAATAATCTAATTGGTATCTAACTTTATTTAATTTTTCTTACAGTTACATCAAAGTAGACCCGATAAGTGGCCGTCTGCAGGCAGCCCGTGATCGAGCCGACCAACTGGATCCCCCTTCTAAATAAATACCCTGAATATATTTTATTTCGTTATCTTCATGACAGGTGAATGTTAACGTGTACTAATGCAATTATACATGCTTGCAAATTCCCCAAAAAAAAAATTAAACTGACAAAATTATCCAAAATTAAACATTCCTAATTATTTATTGGGCTAAATCTTAATAGTGATCACCTGTTACTAAACTTTATAAGTTACCAAATTATCTTATCTAATTTATAGTATGATTAATTACACTAATTTATCATTACTAGTATCGATGCAGTACGCAAAATAACTCGTACAATAGCCTGCATGTAAAGAAGTGGGGGCGATTATTTATTATGCTAATTCTAATATTATTATTAGTGTGCATGATCAATGATTTATATCTGTGACTTCTGAATCTCCTCACAAATTATATTTATAGTTATAAAACATTATTTAATATTTCATACATAACCATTTTCGTCTAACCTACACGAAGTACAGCAGTAAATTGAGGTCAGGTATGTTTGGAATAGTTGTGGGCGCATTATTACTGGTAATCATAATCACCGATATGAGAGGAACTTATAGATATGCCATAGGAAAAACATCGGATGGATATACTCAAATAATGAAAGTCATTGCAAATATTTTACTATCTAATCTTAACCCAAGTCGTATTATTCATAATATAGAATATTGAACAGAGAACATCAGAGAGACGATAAGTCGTTATCATTACAAGAAATACCACACAACCCAATATAATTCCATGGAGTTTAAACAGCTATTACAAGTAACTAATAACCGACATTATTATCAGAGTCTATATAGTTGGTACTGAATGATATTAGTAATTATCAGTTAATATTCTCATTCACTGGGGTAACCATCAACGACATATATCGTTAGCAATGTGATAATCAAAATAGCTAAGCACCGCTCTCAGAAAGCTTCTCTACATAATGCTTACGAGCGGAGCTATGATGGATATTATCTGTATACAGGCATCCTGATCTGTCCGGACATGACAATCGCTGAAACGATAATAAAAACCAATAAAAATTATGAAAAATATTCAATTACACTGGTTACATATATTCAAATTACATATGTAATAGAACAAATTAAAAGACACTCCTTAAATACCTGGCTTGAGATGTAAACAGTAAGGCCAACAGGTGTGACCCATATCAGTCACATTCTTAGTGACAGTGTCGATTGATCCAGTACTATCGGTCTCCACACGTTCTGAATGCAACACAACAGTATGCATGTTATTACCGAGTAGGTACGATAATTTGAGTTCAATTAATTGAATTTTTTTTATAACAGGAGTAGTCATTGTATAGACAGTGGGAGCTGAGACGCGTTTATTGAAATAAAGACACCCACGCATAACACAGGCTGTGCGTAGCACCTTTTAGTGACACACACACACACACACGCACAACACTCTTGAGTAACATGTATTATCACATGTTCTTAATGGTGTATATACAGTTCACCCGAATATGACCCGCCTCCGGATCATAACTCGGAGCCCCTGCTCCAGCTGACCATCGCTCGAGACGCTCAAGCTCCAGCCCCCCTGAAGCAAGGGCCCAGGAGCAAGGGGCCAGGAGCCAGGAGCCAGGGGCCAGGAGCCAGGAGCTAGGAGGGGAGGGGGACAACCCCCCAGGAGCAATCCCCAAAAACCTCCCACCCGGAAATATGCCACCGAAAACCCCCCGTAATCTGGACAAGTTCAAGGGAGTTCAGATCGGCGGTCTTCGTTGGCATATTTCCCTTTACTTTTGGGCTTTAATATAAGGTTTAGTAAGCAATTTTTTGCGTCGTATAAATAAATAAGACTATTTCCAACGAGCATATTTTGAGCTGCCACAGATCTATTATTATAAGCATTAGCAGTCAAATGTTTATTTAGACGCTGGATTATTCAGCTAACTGTACCAATGATATTATTCTACAACCGTGCAACGGTTATTGCAACTGCATCCTTCCAACTAATATCCGTCCAGAACGAACAATATACTTAAAACATCATGGGGTATTTTTCCACGAAATCGGGGCAGTTTCTGGTTTTTACTTTCGTAATTGCTCAAAGTCGCCTTGTATACAAAGAGCCAATATAAACTGCATGCAACATCTTCAGAGCTAGTAAAAGCTTTAAATTTGATGATTTGTGTGTAGTTTTCCATCAGACACACTGCTTTTTTCCAATGTGAGGGAAACGCTTGATGCTTGACGCTTGAAACGAAACGAGATGATATACTTATTAAACCGATTTAGTGCCAGAATACGGATGGAATGTACCGATACAAAATGTGTTTGGATACCTATTCGAGCGATCCTTTATGAAACAACTTATCCACGTGAAATAAATTGAAAGGGCATGATTAAAAGGTAAAAACAAACATTAAAAAACATTTTGCAAAACAAAAATCATTAAACATTTATTCGCTTTCTAATGTCAGAATGTTTATTTGCAGCTTTTTCAATCCAAATGGTGATAAGATGAATCGATTTAGAGAAATCATTCCACGACAAATCATCATGCACTTGGTTAGAAGCAGTCTTCATCAATAACGCTAACTATTATGTAGTTACAACTAGCATGACTTTTATAACTGTCAGAACATAAATCCAATGAAACCAGTGATGGAGAACTACTTTGCTTCTTGTCCAATGACTCAAGGAATTTTAGTATGAAATTCTAACGATATAAATTATTGTAGAGTTAAGGAGGTTGTTACAATCGGTTGCTCGTAGTGTAAACTGTACATATGAATATCCACTGATGTTCATATCCGGGGCGATACCTGAAAAAAGGTTGGTTAATACTGTTATCCCATGAGATAGTCAGAAAATCAGTTATGTTTTCCTGTCCCCCAGATAACTTTTACTTTGAAATAAAGGACAAGTTCAATCTCCTGAATGATAGAAGCCGTCACAGACGAGACAGATTCTTTAGCAAAAGTTTCTACAGGCTTAAGTGATAAAATCGCCGTCACAGTCGCCCAAGACCCTGACCCTGACACAGAAGAAGAATTAGATATGGCCGATTCAATGCCACGATACACATCCAAACTCACAAAGCTAGCATTGGAGCTTTTTATCGCTAACTTCGAGCTCTGGGCTAAGTCAAAAAAGATAGATGACAAGGCAGCTAAACTAACATTAACTCTAGCACTACAAAACGACACAGCTCAACAATGGTTTTTGATTAACAAATCAAATGTCCTAGACGATACTATCTCGTGGGCTGCCTTCAAAAAAGATTTTATGAATTGCCCAATGGAAGACAATGACGGAAATAAAGGGATATTGGAAATTTTAGCAAAAAGATATCTCATCGGAGACGAGTGGGGAAATTTTAAGGAAAAGTATATCATTCAAAACATGACATGCCAGTTAAGCTTGAATCTAAGAAGATACTTGGAATGTAGAGGAGCACCCGCCACGTACAATAAGCTCATCGAAATGATCCAACAGTACGAGGTCCAGGAGCACCCTGAAGAAGAGACAATTAAAATTAAACAGGAGAACGTCGGTATTAATTTTGCTTCACTCAATTCAACCCCATTCGAATTCCAATGAATGAAGGATTCCCTTCATTGAAAAACAAACAGGGAATAGCGTCAAGAATTTTCGAACAGACAATGGGACCGAATTTATTAACTCAGACTTGAGGAATTTTTTCACAGAAAAGGGAATAATCCATGAGAAAACGGCCCCCTATTGTCCAGAATCAAACGGACGAGCTGAAAGGGATATGAGAACCCTCAAGGACTCAGCAAGGTCCATGATGCAAAAGGGCAACATCCCTGAATTCTTATGGGCTGAGGCAATTGCCTGTAGCATTTATATCCTCAATAGGCTATTAAATAGCCAGAGTCGTGAAGAACGCACAGCGTTCGAGCAGGTTTTTAACAAAAAACCTAACCTCAATCACATTAGGATCTTTGGGTGCAAAGCATACGCACAAGTACCCAAAGAAACAAGGAGAGTCTGGGACCCAAAGGCTCAGCCCTTCCAGCTCGTAGGATACGAGAGTTATTCTCGTAAATACAGATTATATGACTCCTGTAAAAGAACTATTGTTCTGGCAAGAAATGTCAGTTTCAATGAAGAGGATTTTGGAATTGAGAAAATCCAGGTAGCCACTGACGGGCAATTAAAGGGTCCAAAGTAGCTGCAGTCAGATTCCGACTCAGAAACGGACAATGAATCCAACTCTGGTACCACAGCAGAAGTACACGAAGGTCCAAGTACTGATGGAGGGGCAATGATTTGTACTGAACCTGGCACTTACCAAGAAGCCTTAATGTGTCCTGACAGCAAGTTAAGGATTCATGCCATGAAGGACGAATTCACTAGCCTAAAGGTAAATGACACATTTGAAGGGGTGTCTAAGCCCCCATGGAAAAAAATATTAGATGGTCGGTGGATTTTTAAAATCAAAAGAACTGGGGATGGACAACTAGACCGTTATAAAGCCCGATTCGTTATTAAAGGCTATAAACAAGTCTATGGAATAGACTATGGGGAAACATTTGCCTCCGTATGCCGGTACGAGTCCATAAGGCTCCTTTTGGCTATTGCCGCTGCAAAGGGTTTGACAATAAAAAATTTTGATGTCAAAACAGCGTTTCTAAATGGGTAACTCGATGAAGAAAAGAAAAGAAATTTTTATGACTCAACCCCCTGGATTCGGGGATGGCAATTCAGACCATGTCTGGAAATTGAAGAAAAGCCTTTACGGGCTCAAGCAAACCTCTAGCTGTTGGAACAAGAGGATTAAAGACTTTTAAGGCACAATGGGATTTTCTCCATCTAAATGTGATCCTTCGGTTTTTCTTGCTTGAAATTTTACAACGGCTGGGTAGAGAGTTTGAATTAAAAGTAATTCCCCTCACTCATTTCGTTGAAGTGCACCCATTGACAGGGAGTATCAGCCTCCTACAGCAAACATTTATTGAGGGTTTACTACTCAAATTCAATATGATTGAATGCAAACCCTCTTCGGTGCCCATGCAGCCAAACTTGGACTTGACTCCTGTGAAGCAGAGTGATGAAAGTCTTACATACCGTGAACTTATTGGCTCACTGTTGTTCATTGCAAGAACAACTCGCCCGGATACTGCCTATGCGGTCAATAAACTTGCTCAGTTTACAGCTGGATATGATGACTCACATTGGAGATGTGCCAAGACTATTCTCCGATGTTTAAAAGGAACAAGGATCTTCAATTTCAAAGGCATAAACGAATTGAATTGACAGGATATTCTGATTCCGATTATGCTCGGGACAGATGGGATAGGAAATCTACAACAGGTTTCATTTATATGATAAATAATATCCCCGTAAACTGGTGTTCTCAGAAACAACCCATAGCAGCAGTATCTTCTACGGAAGCTGAATACGTTGCCTTGGCTTCTGGAGCAAAGGAAGGAATCTGGATTCGTCAATTTCTACATGAGTTGATATTAATGCAGACCAGTCCCACCGATATTTTTGTGGACAAATCAAACTTGCCCACAACCCCGAATTTCATCAACGGTCTAAACACATTGCCGTTAGATTCCACTTCACTTGAAGCCTTATTGAGCAGAAAGAAAGTCTCATACGTATCAACAAATGACCAAGCAGCGGATATTCTCACCAAACCTCTGCTCAAAACAAAACATCAGGAAATGAAGAGGTTGATCTCCATCACTACAAAAGCGGCAGACAATGGACCTTCAGCTGCCATAAAGGAAGATCCCTCACAAACTTAGGATTGAGGGAGGATATAAGAGCTAAAAAGCCGTCTTTGAGTCTGAGTCTGGACAATCATAAGTTTTTATGAGTTTATTGCCTTTCCGTTGCACCTGAGATTTTCATTCTCAGGTTTATCTTTTGTGTGACCCACTCTTGGGTCTTAGGATTCATCCATTCATTTTGTAACCATTGTGTGGGCTCATGATAAATACCCATGCTGTGTCTCAATAAATACTTACTTACAATTTGCTCTTTCAACTGGGACGGTCTTGTTCACCTTCATTAAACCGATCCATACCTTTTACTTACAAATTGTAACCAAGTTTAAGACAATATCAGGAGTGCGAGATGGAATTGGGTGGATTTCTGGAGGCTCTGCGCTGGACAATTAGGCTTTCCCACCAGTTCGTTCGTTATAGGGCTAGGGCCGTATAAACTTTGTAACAACTTACTTGTGACCACTTGTATTTGGAAATAGTAAAAAAAACTTCAAAAGGTATGGTTTACTCTTGCCCGCATGCCTAGAATTCCTTCCAATGAATGTGCAGGGACCCAGTTCCAGGATAGACTCGCCGTCTAGAGCTATGGAAACACACTATGGAATTGAATACTAACTCTGACGGACACCGGATATTCAAAGTACATGGTGTTGATTGAAATCCGAGTTATTTCTGTAGGTTATCAAGCCCCTGGATACAGAAACATAGGTTTTAAATTAACTTTAACTTATTGTGTAGAACAAGTTGCTTTTACTGAAAAATCATATATAAATTTTAACTTTAATATTAAAAATTATAACTTAGCTGAAAGCTTTTCAAAGTCAATTAATATTTTTTCTACTGCTAGTGGCATATTATTATCACATTTGTTGTCACGTTAAACCTAGGAATAATCCAAAACAATTTATTAGATCTTGGATAAGAGTTTGCAGTTCAATATAAATCAAAAATAGAATATTTTTATTGACGTTGGGCATCCATACAGATCAAAAAAATTTGAGTCAATCATAAAACAAAAATTAACACAAAATATTGATCGATCGTGGCCTACTATATTTTTGTTAAATCTAATTATTGATAAGTTTGATCAACAGAATTTCTATATATCCTGAGGTAGCACTCATTTGGACCATTTTTTAGTGACAGGTTGAATTTTGAGCGCTGTTCTATTCACTGTATATCTATGCTTATCTTTATATTGGACAAACTTAGTCGTTAGATTGGGAAACAATTGTATCAACCATTATATTTGTTCGGCCGATATACGTTATTTAACTACTACTATAAATTCTATGAATTCTATCAAGAACGAAGTTTCCCAAAAGTTTACCACGTTCCAGAGCTTTCAAATTATATTTATTCGGTAGCATACTTTTAACTTAACTTTTTTCAGCCTTGACGTTTTTTTAAAATTTATTCAATTATAAAAAGGAAAGTAGTAGAACTATCCTAGTTACTTCATAGACTATAGAACTATAATCAGAAAAGCTCGTTCTTATATTCTAGTTATTAAGAGATTTAGTAGAACAAGAGGTTTGAACAATCATACTAATGCCTAACGGTTCTGTATTCAACTTAAAAAAACGATCTCTTTCTGACTGACATGTTTGGTCTAACTAAACAGTTTCAGTTAAATGTCTCAATTTACCGGAATATCTGATATGTTCGTCATCTTGTTTCATTTTCTCTGCTAACACAAACAAATATTTTCTCATCGTTAATCATTTTATTTTTATTATCATATTATTTCATTTATTCATTTATTCATTCATTATTTTATTATATTATCCTATTATATTCTTTTATTCTATTTTTATTATCATTATTATTATTATTCTATTTTGAACTTTATTTAATTTGGTTTTATATTCTCGATAGAGTTACGAATTTTTCGAATATTTGCTACTTCCCTTGTTTTTATCATACCATATATCTATATTTTTTATTATTTGGCTTAATTATGAGTTTAGATTATATTATTAATTTGGATTTTAGCTTTACGCTTGTTAACGTTACATTCCCTCTTCCAAACGATTCTCTTAAACAGGATCTTAAGGTTCATCTTTCTTGCTTCGATGATAACGGGACCAATCTAATTTCATTCCTCGACGTGCATGGGATTTCTTCGGATCACGTTGTTCTATCAGATTGGGAAGCAAATCCAGTTTCCGTAGCTCCTGTACGCCACCCGAGATCTCTAATTGCTCATAATGTCATGGCTCATGGAATGCATGCTATTCCCGTAGAAGAGATTCAAAAAATAGTAATCGATATTGCTCCTTACGATCCTTCTACCACTTTACACTTTCTCGGTACCATCGCCGCTTCTATGGATTATACTCGTTGTGTTGAAGATGGATGCATTGCTTTTGAGGGTACAAACTTGTCCGATATTGGAGCGCAGGTCCCTGAGATGAAAGATAAAATCGCGGAGCTTACTAGTAAGCTTTCTCAATTGGAAAATACTCTCAAAGATGGTATTTCTGAAATTAAGGATTTGACCGTTTCTACGAAGCTACAGCATCTAGAAGTTCACTCTTTGGTGTGTTCCAAACTTGATTTTGTTCGAGAGCGACATATTCTTGTCCCAGATCCTATGTCAAGTCTTTTCTTTGTGTCTCTGTTCAGTCATGTCACTGGTCGGTCTAGATTCTTGGTTTTCCGTTGCTCGTTCGAACATCACTGAGTCCAACTATAATACGTACGAGTGTGAACTTAAGCCTATTCTTAATACTCCGCTATACTCCGCTGCAGTTTTTTCTTTGATTGGGATTCTTAGAGTGTTTGCTCAAAAGCAGGATTATGCGTACCCTCTCTTCGTTTACAAACGCATCGATTCGAGAACCATGACAATAGAGATTATTGTTTATAATATCATTGGTGACGAATGTGATTTAGGACCATTGTTTAAGCAAATTTCTTCTGCTCTACCCGCTTTAACCGCTGAACGGGTGTTCCCCGCAATTACCCCCAGATTGGGAGGACAGATTTCTGATAGCTTTATGTTTCCTGAATGTCAAATTCTTGCAATACCATGCCCTGATACCTGAGTCCATTTTTGGCCGATGATCACGATCGGCCTAAATTTATGTCGCCTAATCCAGGAGCGATACTTCTAACATCGGAGTTCTTTGATCAAGAGGTGATCCACTGCGCACTTGCATTCTTGGCATGCAAGATGGAGGTATTTCTTTATCATATCACGAATTACATGACCAATCGTACACCTTACAGCTCAGCGTTTAACGGATTTCACCCCATTGACGTGCTTTTGAGATCTCTTACCGACTCACTAATATAAGCGTTACATTGCGCGGAACGAATAGAGCGTAAATATGTGACCTACAGTAGAGCGAAACAAGAAGTAATTTTAGATATTTTAACTACACAAAGAAAGTTATGAAAAGAATACCAAAGGAGACATCATATTGGTACATGACAATATTCCAGGTTCTTGCAAGTAGTATTACGTAAAATTTGCTAGAATTGAACCTTAAAGCATTGTTACTTGAATAACTATTTTTAAAGATGAGATTCAAAATAGTTTTCTACTAAAATCATATTTCGTTAAGACAAATTTCATTTATAAAAAAATTAGATGTATCCTTGAAAAATGTTGCAAAAGTCTTTTATTTACGAAAATCAAAATTTACTGGGTCATTTAGTGTCATAAGAAACTCGACACTCGTGGCCAAGGTTTGTTGACCGGCACTTGACTAGGAAAATTTTCCCCTTAGCATTCTGATTCACAATTTATTTTCACAAAATAATATTCTTGGTATATTTCAATTGTTAACATCACGCTAGTTGCATGATTTTAAAATGCCATCACCGATTCGGACTTTCTCACACTTCTACCGGGTTGGAAGGTAGAGAGTATAAATACAAGCCAACCTTTAACAACCGAGTCTGAGTGTTGCATGCTCCCGGCACCCCCTAATTCTTTGGTCAGTTACAACTCGAATGTTGATATTGTGTTTGAAAGGCAAACGTTTAACCGTCGAAAAGGGACTGGCCATCTCAGTTTCCTATTATAAACCTTGCAAGAAAGGGCTCAAAACTGAGTTAAACAACATCAGAAAATGTTTTGAGATAAGCGACGAAATTGAGTGATAGACATGTGAGAAATTCCAATAACTAAAATGAAAAACCCACCAGTACTTAAAATTGCTTTGTGCAATCCACCTCTCTTAAAATGTCCATTATTTTATACATTACATTGAATTTAAACGATTATTATTGGAAATAATTTATAAATAAGATTGTTCTTACAGATTTTAAAAAACCATACCAAACCTAACCTGTGGACTACGAAGTTTTTTATTTTAAACCTGCAGAGAATTTTTTCTTGACCCCTCGTTTTCAAAAAATATGATGTGATTATGAAATGTAAAGAGTATTTTGGTTAGTTTGCAGATTACGATGGAGTCTGCTAATTATTTTCTCATCAGGTGAAAATCTGAGAACTCCCAAGCCTCTACCCTTTACCACGTGTTTAATTTCAAATCATAATTTGAATCATAATTCATAAGGACAAACGGACGGAGAGAACAACAGTCCGTCGTCTACGGCGATTACCAGGTGAAAATGAGAAGGATGGAATAACCAAGAAGTTAGAGAAGTTTGAGTTGGAGACAAATATTGAGTTTCCGCAAACTTGTTCCATAAAGGATGTTACCATACCCATATATATCATCTTAAAAGTCACTGACATAAGGAGTTCTGACTTATAAAAAAACTAACACTATTGTAGGGAAAAACATGAAAATCGATTTGGAAAGTCTATTTTTCAGTCATCAGAAAATTTAAGATTTTGAACAGTTTGATATAGACCAATCGAAACAGCCCTTTCCGATCTTTGGCTTATCACCTTTCAGGTGATAAGCCAAATTTGGGGAGTCAATCAGCTATTATAGATGCTAAGTTAAAAGCAAAAATTTATGTTATCAAACCGGAAATGATAAAAGAGAAGCCCGACCTTCGACATGTTTCGTGTTTTGATTTTGTTAGAAAATCGAGGCCTGGTTTTTAAGATTGATCCTAAGATGTGTGTTTGAAAATTAATCAAGGATTTTATGTGTGATGTGTGATTTGAAGTGTAAATTGAACTGTAAATTGATCTGTGATTAATTAATTAATCAAACTGTGAGTAATAAGCACTGTTTGGGACTAGCTGAATTACTAAAATTTAATTTAATAACGCCCGTGACTGAAGTTTGACAAGCTGAACATATGACAATATTTTTAAGGTGAAATCTCTCCTCATTTTTGGCTTTCGTTTGCACATCTCAACGCCCAAGACAATTATCGCAAGCTAAAACTCGCATATTTTGTGTGACCATTGAGAGCTGTGAAAGTTACAAATCTCCCCTGTCCTCACAGCTGCAGAGTTTTGGGATAGAGTAAACCGCACTAAAACCCAACCTGAAGCTGGAGCTTTTGAACTCACTTACTGACGAAATAACGACGTACTTGCCCCAGCTCGTCCCCACTTCTAAAACATCTCAAATCAATCATGTATTTCGTAGCCCCATGTCAAAACATATTTAATCGGATGAAGCATGTAAATGCTGATAATTCAAAACTGAATAAACAACCAACACTAACTAGATTTCTCAACAATAAAATCAAGCAAATTAATTCATTGTGGCTGCTTAACCGGTGGTTGAGCAACTGGGAAGAAACTTTACTCGCTTCCTACTCGGTCTGGCCACTGCCAAACCGATTGACATCATTATGCTTTTTAAATGGGGATGATCGACCTATAAAACAGCCGATTGGCTTTAAATCCAGCCTAGTATGTTTTTTAAGAAAATCCTTTATGGATTAAAGCAAGTTCCTACCTGTTGGAACACAAAACTCTCGAGAGTTTTAATCAGAGCCTCAAACAGAGAACCAGTGATCCGTTTGTATATTACGGCCATATGATTATAACATATACTTCGTCATCAACATGAATGACGGGCTAATTTTCTCGCACTGCCCCTCATCAATTCACTAAATACTCGAGCGAGTAGCTTCCAAATTCACTATCAAAGTAAGTAAGCCCATTACCTTTGTGGTCATTGAGATATATTACAACCAACACGAAGGAAGGATTAATCTAATTTAGGGAAAGTTTGTCAAATCCCTCCTTCCAAATTTCAACTTCCATTTCCCTTTCCTTCCATTCCAATGCAACCCAATACGGATTTGAAACTAAAATATATACAAATTTAACTAATAACACGTACGTAATGTATGTGTGCGATTGTAAAGGCTGCCGGCCACATCAATCAAAGCTCAATAAATCAATTATTATTATTATTATTAATACGGATTTGAAACCAACTATAGATTGAACCTACAATCTCCCGTACCGAGAAGTCATAGAATCTTTCTTGTTCCTGGCTCGTACTACACACACAGACCTAAAGTTCTCTCCAAACTCTCCCAGTACTGTTCATGCTACGATGAAACTACCTGGAACCATACAAAGACTGTGCGACGGGTTAAAGTACACAAGACACCCAGATTTGTTGGCTACCGGCTATACATATTCGGACTCTGCTGGAGAGGCTTATGATGGAAAGTCACACTCTGGATTTGTATTTTTCTTCAACCAATTCAAAGTCAGTTAGGGCTGCAAGAAATAGTAACTCTCTCTTCCACTGAGGCAGAGTATGTTGCACCACTGGCAAATGGTGTCAAAGAGGCGATATGGCTTAGAGCCGCACTGAAGGAACTTGGTTAAAGTAATCCAACTCCTGTCAAATTTGACAATCAGAGCGCGATTCGGCACATTAATGTTCCTTTCCATTTCATACGTAAATTAGTGAATCAATGAGAGTAGACGTTAATTATAATTGGCGCTTATAATGCTGAAGGCTAAATCCTTAAATCTTATATACTTCAAATGCTATATATATGTATATAGCATTTGTTGAAAATCAAACTTCAACATACTACAAAAAAATGGAAACACCTAGAAGTGAAGTTGGCCTTGGTAAGGCAAAATTAATCCGAAATCGAGTACATTCATTGGTTTGTTTTTTTAGAAACAAGCACACTGAGTCTCTGAAATTAATAGATTTTAAATGTATACCATTTTTAGGCCCCCTGAGTAGTTGTTGATGAATTACTCAGGGTGCCAGAAAAACAAATTTCAAACCTCGTGAAGGCCAAGAAACTGGTTGTTCGAGGCTTTAAACTTTTAAGTGATTTAATATTCTATCTTATTCTGTGACTGGTCGTTTGAAAACCAGCTAATCTAGCAAAATATTTAAAAAAAATTATATTTACTGTCAGTTTATTAATGCAAGAAATCCCAAAGACTTGTCCTCCATGTAAATTATAATTGACGCTAAATTAATTGGCAGAATCTTATCGTACTAGCTAACCTACTATGGCAACATTTGTAGAAAATTCAATTTAAAAACATAGCCTTTTGGTAGATTTTTTGTCGATGGGGGATCATTATATTTTAGTCCTGGCATTTAATTGCAAATAAACGTAGATTTCAAATCTATAACTCTTAATTCATTCAAATTAAAGTAAATTTGTTTGATCAGTTAGAAACCAGCTAACCTAACAGAAACCATGTTAGCAAAGAACTCTGGAAATCTGGGAAACACGAAGTTCCAGGTGGGTGGGTTCCAAGACGTGAAGTAAAATCGAAAAAATTAAGAGAAGAGTTTTAAAACTAAATAAGCTATTTCACATGAGCAAACCTTGATCAGTTTTGTGTTTGAATCACTTAATTTTAAAGTCAATGTAGGAGATGGTTGAATTAAAATTTGATTTAGGAAAATTATTTTCTAACTTCAGTTACAGTGAAACACATTTAGAATCGGGCTATGTGAAGTTGCACGTAAGTTTTAAAAGATAACATGAATTTATATTCACATTTTCAGAATCAGGTGAACTTAACCAAAGGTCAAGTTCTACCACCTTTAAAAACCACAGTAACTGCAACATCAGGTGGAGCAAAAAGGAAAATCCTAAAAAATTGCGAAGCGGTCATTCTTTACTTGCGTTATTTTAGCAGGATGAGATTCAAATCATGTAAAATTCTAGTCCGAATTAGTCGAGATATTTGCTATGTTTTTGGAGAAGCGGCCATGTACAACGTTTACAATATAAGTTACAATTTACAATACCCAAGGCTTTCTATACTACCGAAGATTTCCTTAGGTTGGACTATAATAACTGACATAAATTAACTACACTTGTTTAAATTATTTTGCTAACTATTCAAGAATGTAGTTTAAGTCCTATCAACGTTATTCTTCGTGAATTATATAAAATAAATTATTATAATATGTTCATACCGGTAAATAAGTTAACACTAATTTTCGAATCACTGAATAACAAACATCGCAAGCACAAGTCAAGATAATTTATCCAGCTTAAACTGAAGCCCTACACATTTAACTTTACCCGATAAATAGTTGTAATTGTACTACATGAAGTCAATTTTGTTCAATCAAGCTTAAGATAGGTACTCAAGGAAAAAAATTCGACCGTTCTCGTTCCCCATGAGCAGAGACAGGTTCTAAAGACTCTAGTGTCCAACCCCCTTTGGAGCGTATAGTGAGAAGCTTGCTATGATATTTCCTGAGTGAAGATCGATGTCCTATGCTGATGGTAGTTATTCCTAATCTTTGGCACTCTGAGTAAATTAAGTCTTCCATTTCAAAGGGCAAGGCACTTGTAGACTCGTCCAGCACAGCTATCAAGGGCCGGTGGTAGAATACACGAATGAAGCACAGTCTTTGCATTTCTCCTGGAGAGAGACTATCAAATCTGTATAAAAAATAATTATATACTCCTATGACTTTTTATTTTCCATAATCCAAAATTCAACAGAAATCATAAACATAAGAGTCGGCTTACAAATTCCATGTTACGGGAACATCTAATCCTCCAACTCGTTCAAGCAATGATTTCAATTTCAGCAACGCTAAGTAGTGTATTATTGAGCTATCCTCTTTTGAACTTGCACCCAGAGATTTTAACGGGTAACATATCTGGAGATAAAAATAGTTCATATACACGTCATTTCACAATGATAAAGCACATGACTCGAACAGAAATGACTTTAGCTCTAATACCTGTTCTCGTAGACTGCCATACGTAAAGTATGGCTTCTGAGGAAAGTAGTAGACAACTTGAGGACCGGGAGGAAAATGTCTCCGCAGGACCCCTTCGCTGTGAGGCCATAAGCCCCTCAACAATCTCAATAAACTCGACTTGCCTAATGATTATTATCAAACAACACCTCAAGCGTTTCATAAAAATTATTGATCTTTGATCGTTTCAAATCGCATTGAATCATTACCTGCCGAACTATTACCAACAATCAACACAGACTCTCCAACAGACAAAGTTAAATTCATTTTGGATATCAATGGTTCTGTACTCATTGGAGCGGAGAAGGTTACATTTTCTAGAGTCCACGCTGGCAAGAGTACAGAATTGGAAGAGGAAAAGTTACGGTCACGCCTTCGCTTAGACCATTCGTCGTATAGTTCTATAGAACTTGCAGTCATTAAGTCGTTGTCCTCTGGGAATAAATCTTTCCAAAAGTCTTTCAGAACATTTAGCCGCTCGATGAGCTGGGAAATTCGGTGAGCAACTCCAGCAATATCTGCGAATTGCGACGAGAGGTCTATCAAGCTTGTGAATGTATAAATGAGGTAGATGAGAACAAACGAATTCTGAAACAAAAAAAATCATAACATTATTAATCACCCCACTATGTTCTACTTAATAAAATCTAATTGATCCAACCCTGACCTGACTAATTAAGGCACTCATTTCTGTTGGAGTGAGTTCATCATATTTTCCAGAAAATATTGGGATGGCAAGCATTAAGTAGCTAAAAATTGATCCTAAGTAGTCAAAGAGGTTAGTGGAGAAATTTAGCAAAAATTGTCGGCAGTAAAGTTGATGTTGAGTCCTTAGTAATCTATCTAAGGCATGATTTGCCTTTGTTCCTTCTGAATTCGCCGCGTTATGAAATGCAATGGATTCTGAATTAACTCTCACGAGCATATGGATAAATCTGAAAAAAGCAACGACTAAATTAGCTTCGGAACGTCAAATCTCTCCTTTAAATGTTATTCAAGTAATCTAAGAGAGTTAATATTGAAAGAGAAGAGTTTGAGGCAGAGTTGGATAAACACACCTGAAATCTCCTTCACATTTTTCTTGCTTCACTATATAATGAACTATAGGAGTCATGAGGAGTTTATTGATTATGGTAGCGAGGACAAAAAATCCAAAACACCCAAGGGGACCTTGCCATCCAGATCTTGATAAAATAATATCACCCGTCAAATATCTAAATTATTATTTTTCCGAAATCTTACGGCCAATCTATTTTACCTCACAAAGGCTTGGTAACAGTAATATCCGATTACAAATGGAGAAATTATAAGCTTGGGTAAAACTTCACAGTATGTCACACAAAATTTATCCACATCCTGCGTCATTCGCTGATCTCTGTAAAATTCATCGATGAGTTAGAAAAGCCTTTTTATACTTGTACCATTGCCATCAACCAATTCCAAATATTACCAACTCACGGATTGTCGATGTATTTGTCCAGTACATTGAGCTGGTAGTAATGAATATTTGCAAAATAGATCCGATGGATTGCTTTGGAAAGTAGCTGCCTCCAAGTAACAGTTAAAACCTTTTGAATGTATTGCTTCGTACTTTTGGTCTATTAAAATTTAAAAACAAGCTCGATTCATACAAATTAAATAAACAAGAGCTCTAAAATTCTGTCAAAGCTTGAAACTTACAAACGCAACGGCTAGAATTATAGCAACTGAGTACCAAACTTGTTCCCAAAATGCAGGAAGGTCTCGGTCCCCCAAAACTTTGTAGAACCCACTAGCAATCAATCCCACACGGTAAACGATGTATTCCTCTGTCAAAAAAGAACGTCCGTTTGTTTTAACACGTAAAATGAATCATCCATATTTTGACCGTACATGTTAGATGATGTCCCTTCACTGCCTGCATAATTTGAACAAAATTAACGTAAAATCATAAACTGGCTTACGTAGAAGACATATGACAAACAGGAATACAAAGAGGCAGGTGGACAGGGAGGTGACGCTGAGAAACAGCAGGCCATGAAGTCGATAAAATCGTCGAAAAAATGTAAAATCAAATCCAAACTTCTCTTGACATTGAGGAATATTTTGAGCTTTGGAAGGAGAGGATTGACCTTTCCCCTTGTGGTCATCATCAATTTCGACATTAGTGGAAGATATTTCCCTCTCATTGGATCCATCGTCTAAGGGGCTAGAAATAGGTGCAAGGTCCACCTCGGTCAAGTGTCGCTTAGAGTTCTTGTTATGAATGCCCATAATTCTACGATGAACTGCGTCAGCTTCCTCCGTGTCACTTGATGACATACTGCGACCCTGCCCCTCACTAAATTGGGTCAACTAATAAAAATGACACTAGTGTATCGCCTCAACTTCAGTACACTTGACTTGTGATACTTGTGAATTGCGAAAGGGATCTCCGCAATCCCAACACGTGAATCGAGACTCGAGTTTATAATGTGAAATAGAAATATGATTTTAATTACCGCCCATTTTCTACGACTTTATCTCCAGATGCCCTTAATTGGTTTATCAAATATCAGCCAAAATGTTTTAGCCTACGTTCAATGCATTTTAAAACGACCCAGTGATGACACACTTAAAGTTTTAAGAATGTAAGGTATAAATATTATATTTTTCCAATAACTTTGCAGCATTTGTGTCAGGATTGTTTTATAGATTCGTCAGCCTTTAGTATAAAGAGCTGAATGATATTTACCCTAATTTCCTGTTGTTCAGAATATGATTAGTGATTAGAATAGACAGAAATCGTGTTCAAATTAAGACCTTACTTTTTTGACTGACTGCATTAATCGATTGTGTACTTTTTTAGGAAACAAACTAGAAAAACAATAAGAGAGAAGATGAAAGTTAAAGTTTGTAGATTTCAATCATAAACGGGTTGTATTATTGCTGTGCACGATTTATGAATATCTCTTGGTTATTAAATAAGCATGTTAAATGTACAGCCAGGGTACGTGGCCGTACGCTTTTGAATCTTAATATCTTCTAAAATCTTCGATAAATTTATTCAACTATATCGCAAATTAAAGCTACAGTACTAACTTAAAGATGAAATATGCGGAATAAGATAGCGGTTGCCAAAATTTTCATGAAAAAATCCACATTCTCTGGTTTTGGTTGGTTGATCGATGAGTGACAAGATATAGGAAATATATGGAATAACGAGGTGTTATTTATGACCCCATTGAACCCTCAAGTTTTCTTATCGTATTCTGCCATTTTAACCCCCCCCCTCCCTTAAAATTCAGTTTTTAAACCCTAATGTTCCCCAATCTCCTCGCCTCCTGCAAACGAATAATTCAAATTAAAAAATGATTTTCTCTTCATTTGGGCTCCTACCGTATCTTTGGATAAGGTGGAATTATTGTTTAAAGTAAAGTTTGGTTGGATCGGATCCAACTCAACTGGCCGGATGGACGGGTTTATTGAAAATGCAAAATCCCATGTCATATGTTATACTTTGAATGATGAGAAAAAATTGAAGCAGAGATCGAACTTGTCCTTGTCCATTAGCTCCCACTTTAAATTGGCGAAGTGCTTTGTGCTTTAGATGGAAAACTTTCGAGTTCTTCTTTGAATTCTTTATTTTAGAAAAAACTAGAAAAACGATTAACAAACAGAGAAGACTAAGGTGGCAGAAGTTAATCATAAACGGAATTTATTATTGCTGTGCACGATTTACAAAAATATCTTATGATTGGTAAACAAACATATTAAATACATCTCCTTGAGACATTTAAGTAAACAGGGTCATACATTACAAGAAAAAGCACACCCGCTTTATACTTAATACGTGTGTCTGAGCTCAATTCAAATCTAAAGTCCTTGAGAATATGAGCCAAACTGAATTTCATAGCGTCTAGCGCATATTTCATTCCCACACAGTTCCTCGGCCCTTGACCAAAGGTCATGAACGCATAAGGATTCAACTCACTCTTATTTTCGGGCATAAATCTCTCGGGGTTAAAGGTCTCAGGGTGTGGAAAATACTCGGGATTTCGGTGAACAGCCCACGCTGGGACCATGACGAGTAAGCCCTTCTTGATTCTCAAGTCCTTGTACTGCCAATCTTTTGTGCAAATTCTTTCAGGGCGGATGAACGGAGGGCAGAGTCGAAGGGTCTCGTGCAAACAGGCATTGAGATAAGGCAGTTTATGAAGGCTTTCGAATGGGATTTCCCCCTCGTAGGATGAGAGAAATTCGTCAATCTCTTCGACGAGTCGATCCAGAATTTCCGGATCTTTCGCCAAGTAGTAAAGGAGCATTGTCATCGTAGTGCACATGGCGTCAAAGCCAGCGAGTACAAAGTTAATCGCCTGAGCTAGAATTGTCGTTTCGGAAATGACTAGGCGTTTGTAATTTTCAGACCCCCGCTTGTCCATCATCTCGTTGAGGACGTCCACAAAGTCATTTTGCTTTTGGCCGGAAGTCCTTCGGGCTTCCATGACAGTTCGGATTGTTGCGGCAATTTTTGAGGCAGAGTCACTCTCTAGGGTTGGGGCTAATTTCGTCAGAAATGGGAATATCACTGTGGAATTTCAAAAAAAATGAGTTAAATATTTGGTCCAACTATATTTTCAATAGTGCCGAACTCGATAGGGAGTATATCCAGTCGAATTCTGAGCTTCCACCCATCAACTCCTTGAACATATTAACAAAGTCGTTCTTGGGGTCCATAGCGTCTCCTATTTTAATGCCGAAAGCTGAACTGCATATCAAGTCTATGAACAGACCGTCGAATTTCCTTTACAAAAATCAGACAATTTGAAAATGATGACAAAGTCAGACAACTTGAAAATGAAGACGAGAAGTTTTAAAGTTAATTTCTCTATTACTGTCGAATGTCAACATGAAGGACCCCAGTGGACCCTCGCTTCTTAAATTCCTCATTTAAAGAGTCACAGAAGTCTTTGATGGATTCCCCCATGGCGAAACTCATCTTCTTAATCTTCCCTGTGGCCAACATTGGGGACATGGCTCCACGAACGGTTCTCCACTTCTCACCTAGTTAATATGGACATTAAATAATTTAATTGACATTTACCGTAGATTTAATTTTAATTAGCTTCCGCGTTGTTAAAAATACCTGGTAGGAAGTCTAGCATTTCATTAACCAGGGGGTGGCCAAGGTCAATCTCCCGACGGTTGTGAAAAGAGTCAAAATCTTTTACCAAAATTAACCGAATCATTTCGGGCTCACAAATGTACACAATTGGCTTCCTTCCTTCATATACCTGCAAATGAATTTTTATGCGTTACAATATTAGTATTTAGTACAGCCGAAACTCAAAACCATAAACTAATAACCGGGTGAGAAAATACGAAGACTTGATTAATATTTTCAGGTTGGTCGTAATTTTTTAATCAATAATTAAATATTAAATTTAACCCCAAAAACTGATCCAAACTTTTTGAACCTCTCAATGTCCTCAAAATGCTGAACTTTTTTGTGTAAATCCGGAGTGCTTCCCATCAACCATGTTCTTTTCACGACAGGAATCCCAAGGGATTCTAAAATCCCGTAGTTCCATCGAGAATAAAATATCAACCCGATTATGCTGGACAGTATCACAGTTATTATAAAGATTAAAATCTCTGGGAGCATTTTGAAAAATCTCCAGAAACTAATAGAAAATCTTTTTTTTTAAATCTCAATTGAATTTAATTCTTTCTTAATTCTAACGACTAATAAATATATATTTACTAATTCAATTAAAGTTTTGGAATTACTAATTCCAAAACTTTAATTCGTCAAGGGTGACAATTGACATATTGGTATCTTACAGAGTCTACTGACAAATAGTTGCTAATCGTCAATTGGCTCTCCGACTCCGACACTCGACATTGATGAGATAACCACTGACTGAGATAATGCACTGTACGGTTCGGCCGCCGCTGGCATGGAACGTTCACACTCCATGTTCATGATCAATTTTTTGACATTTTTGTGAAACATGAGAATAATTTTAAAGTCTATGACTACGGCATGCCTGATTTGAACAAACTTTAAGCTATCTCTCAGAATTTCCAGTACGTGGCTTTTACTAAAACGAATTGAGTTTATCTACTTGGAACAACATATTGGTATTGCATATTACAACAAACGGCATAGTTTTTGGAATTTTTAGCGTCTTCACAAATATTAAAGTATTAAAATTATTGGTGGAAATACAATGTTTCGTAATAAGGCATGAATTTGGTCGACAAAACGATGATGAACAAATTAAGTAGGCTGGAGTTGTTGAGGCGGGTGGATGTCTGGAAATATTTCTACTTGTGCAGGAGAACCAGCTCCATGATTTTGTCTGCGTTCGCTCCCGAGAATTCCGTCACCTTATGAATAAAAAATTATTTGTTAAACACCAGATTGGTATTCATAGTTCATATTCTGACAAACCTTTGCACTATCCTTGAAGAAGAAGAAGGAAGGCATACAAGAAATGCCATAGTCACTAGCCACCTCTTCGTTCTCGTCCACGTCCACCTTGAGGAAGATGACGTCGGGGAACTGGGCGGCCATTTGTTCCAATTTGGGGGCAATCATCTTACAAGGGCCACACCACGTGGCGTAGAAGTCCACAACCACCAACTTGGACCCAGCCTCCTTCAACTGGTTAGTAAAGTCGTCCTACAAGGGGGACAAATAAAAATGTACAAACGATGAGTAAATATTATCATTACCTGTAATACATTTAATTATCTTAATAATAGAATGTCATATCATAAAAATCATATGATATGCCACCACCACCGGTGTGGGTTGCATCACAAGACCACTTGTTTACTCTCCTAACTTCATACGTAAAATGTAGGCCGATCAATACACATCGATTAACGTCCTCGTGTAGATGATATGTCATTAACTCACTCTCCACTCGGAGTGGAAGGGCTTTTAGGTTATTCATACTTACGGGTTATGTCAAAATGCGGGTATTCTCTTCTTCAATTGTTTTTTTAATACATACCTACTCTCTTATCGATTTAAACAGCAATAGCTTATTAAAACGACCCACTGTACACAGTCCAGCATCACAAGGTGGACAGACCTCTGGAACAACAGCACCGTATCAGAATGACACCACCCAGTCTACCAATACCAATTCATTCCATTGTACTGTTACATTACACTCCTTTTAACGTGCTACAATTCATTAGGCTAGGACTGATTATTCAAGTCAAATAATTCAATGCATAGTAAACAACTTGAATGGACTAATATTTGATATATTAGCAGATGCTTCACGGACATTGGAATACAATTTTTTGTTTGATACGTAACTGGCCGTTTTCGAAATGTGGGGATTTGGAAAAGGCTTCCAAATCTCCAGAACTGACCGTTTTGTCACAGGAAACTGACGACAATCAAAGAAATAGAATTGCAAGCCCCGGGCCTGCAGTTTAGACAATCATAAGAACTCCTTCATTTTAAAGAGATATGTAAGTAAATGACGTAATCAATATATCCAGCCACAATTGGCCCTTGGCAGTAATACATGACGTAAGATTATTTAAGATATGGATGGACGTGTGATGCATCTAAAGGCTTTAGTTCAGTTCATAAATGATTTAAAAACCTTAGAATCAGATTAAAGACGAGCTTTTGTCAGTGGTGCTTAATCGCAATCCTCACAAGGTCTGGGATTTCAATTATTTCGAAGTCTCAAATACTAGTACTATAAATCCTTCAATTAATAAGTTATGTTATCTGTCATCGAGAAAATGAGCAAATGTCAGAATCACCATTCAGAACTGCCCCCCGTGAAGGTCTATTGTAGCAAGAGCTTTTACAAGTTGACAGTTTTGAGAACGGGGTAAATGATTGAGTTGAACTTGCAAATGTGATGGGACAATCTAAACCAGTATATCTAACACAAACTATTGATTATACAGTTTAGCACGGCTAATTGCTAACAATTCAGAAGGAATTAAAAAGTGTGCAGGTAAGAGAATATAATATCCCTGTTCAACTACGAATGGGTAAAGTTATGAACATTGGGAAGTAAATGATTTCAAATCAAGGCTACCCGTTATTCAGTTTTAATTTAGGAACGACCTCGTGTTGCCTAGCCGAGTCGGATTGTATAGTGGGGGGTGAGCTAATCGGCTAATCCTAGTATGGTCATTTATCCCCCTTACGCCACTGATATGGGCGCCGCTAAATTAAATTTAATGCGGATTAAGTTTAGCAATGGGATAATGTGTAGAACTATTCTGAAGAGTTAGTATTAAGTGAGCAACAATGGTCTAACGTTCCCCGGCCACTTTGTCCACTGCCCCCAGATGACAGTACATCAAGCCACGAGGTTAAACAGGTCATTTATAAGCAGACAAGTAGTGCGGGGCTCATTAAAAAACGATGGTGGAGTCGAGGTGATGAATATTTTAACATTTTGGTTATTTTGAATATCTATTATAAAGCCCAATGCCCAAATGTACAAAATTCAGAAACTGAATCTGAAAATGAAACTTGAATCAACCAGGAATCAACATTGAACAACTCGAGGACAAAATGTAAAGAAGAGGAGTAAATTGCAGTATTTAATACATTTGAACATAATTAATAATTAATTTCTAAAAATCCCCATTTCCCCACGGCCACAGGGCCACCTCAGTACCCCCTGGGCGGAAAATTACAAGTGCTAATCATTTATTTTTAAAGGTTGAAGATAAGATGAAATTAGTACCTTATCAGTGACGGAGTGGATAAGAGCCATTTTCTCTGTCTTTTCTTTTGGTTTAGAAGTGGATGTAACACCGGCGGCAGATTTGGCAGAACTGGCTCCTTCCTTCTCGTCATCACCAGAACAAGATGAAGAAGCCCGGCCCGCCTTTCTACGCCCACAATAGTTCCCCAGCTTCAAGCTCTGACACACACTTGTCTCTTTAACGCCTTCACTTTTCAGAGCCGTACCTTCACATCAATTCGGACATTTTTTAAACAATCAACAAATAAGTATCACCAATATTCCCCATCATCGAACAATGGATGGCAGCGATACTTAATACGAGAGCAACGATATGAAACAGCTTCTGGCTACGGCGCTTGATTTTTTTTGACAAAATAAATTTCGTTAAACTCCACTAAAAAGTATTTGCACTTCCTCTTCCACTTTTCATATCTTATTAATATTAATTAAAAATTCTATGAAACTCAGCATGGTTAATACATTTGAAACAGGAAAGAGCAAGTGATACAAAAAACTAGGGATTTTTCGAAATTTCATTGAGTAATTTCGAAAAATCACTTTTCTGACTTTTGGTGAAACGGTGTTCGAATTTGGAATACTTTTCTGATTACCTTAGTCGTCTTACCTTTTGACACTTGTAACTTGTCTCCAAGATATTTGGTATGTAATAATGAAATATTGAATTTAATTTAATGCAAGTTCAAACCCCGAAACTAAATACCAGGGTATATTATGAGAGTTAACTAATGTTGAAAGTGCTGAAACCGATCTGTTCTTTATATAAACAAGCTGTAGGATTTTAGTTGGAAAATAGAGTCTTATCAAAAATTTTATAGGGAACACTATTGCTAATGGTTTATCCATGTTTTTATATTTAAAAAAAAATACAACGCAATACCCAGTATCTGTACATAGCGGTAGCTACATCAAAAGAACTATGAGCCCGATTAAAAATATGGAAACCAAAAATACCCTAGACCGTTTTATTCCGATGCTTCAGATCACAAAATCACGACTATAACTACGAGGACTTATGACGACTTCGTTTCATCCTACTGCATGGGGCCTGTATGTTTTTGTCATTATTGATATTGCTTTTATCATCTTAGGTCTAAATCGTCAAGTATATTATCTCTTAACGGTTTTAACCACTGTTTAAAACCCCCTGTTGCCTGTGCATGGCAAAAGGTGAACTCATACTTGTCCACTCCTTTAAACAAAAACGCTTATTTTTTTGGATTCAAAGATTTCTGGGACTGTCAGATTTCCAAGCTTTTATCTTATCTGGGCCAGACATGTGCCGGTCGGGTAAAATGCCCTTCTCCACATCTCAAGCTCAATTTGAGGGAGATAGATATCAATCCGAATATCGGGTTCAGCTTTATCTTTAAAAGTTATAACCTGGTAGCATCGACATTTCAATCATAGCTCCCTCGTTTGCTAATTCATAAAATTAATTGGAAACGCTAGGGTCGTAGATGAAATGATTTTGTTATTTTAAGGATAAATGTCATATCTTTCCTGTCCAGTTCAGAATCTGAACGCAATAAATTGCCTTTATTGATTCACTAAAATAATGAAAATAAATTTGCCATCAGCATGGAAAATTAAACGATCGGTAAATATTCAAAAGCCTTAATATGGGCAAATTAAATTGAAACTATAGATTGACTCAAATCCCTTTAAAAATGTATCAAGCATAGCTTTTCAATTTATTTTTTCCATTAGAAATAAGCCCAATTATAAAGCCTGAGCATTCTTCTCATGTGGCTTTAGTAATCCACATGACTGCCCCAGATTCTATTCAGCTTGCCAAAATAAATTTTGCGCTATCGTCCGTTATTTAATTCCCCCTTTTTAGAGCCGAATCAAAATAAGCTCTGAAATTTATTTGAGGTCACATAGCAATGATAACCCAAGGGGAATGGGAGGCTTTGAGCTGGTACTTTAACCTGTTTTTCAGAATCTCAATCCTTCCCGTTTATTTCGATTTCAAGAAAAGAAAGGTAAAGCTGGTGACCCGTCGGGGGCTCAAAGCATGTGTGATATTGTCATGGATCATTTTCCAAGTTGTCCAGCCAATATACTAGGTGAGCGTTTATATTCTTGCAACTCAGCCTCAGCTTGTTCCAGCTCATCAGATTTTATTCTTCTTATTTTACTGTTTCGTCTTTTATACTTCATTCGTCCCGAGCTACGTCATGTCTTTTACACCCCAAGTCATTAAACTGTTAATTGATAACTTATCTTTGGTTGAAAATCAAATGGTGGGTGAGTTATTTTATCTTTATAATAAAAGCTTCAACTTTCTTGACCCTGTAGTTGTTTAGCAGTAGTGAAACCTACAAGCATCCACTTTTTAGAGAATTATAATTCATATGGGTTTTTTAAAGCGAATTTAAATGATATTGAATCCACAGAATTTTCCAGCCGCTTTCATCTTGAAAACCAAGGTAGAAGAAGCTGGAAAGACAAGAAACTACTAGAGTTGGCCATGAAAGGAATCTTAATCCTAATAACATTTGTGGGATTGCTGATCGCCATGTTTGCTGTGTTCCACAACCTTGACCCCTTCTACCCCTGGCTGGAATACATTGTTGGAGAGGGAGCTAATGCATTGGGGCTTCAGCTCATGCGATTGCTTTATTTAATCATGGTGGTAATAGAATTGACCAAAGCCACTTTAGGAGGACTCTACCTCCCAGTAATCAACTTTCTTATGATTATTCGAAGCCTCGAGTCCCTCTCATATCCTTTGACTAAATCCAATTGGAAGCATCTAGTCCATCGCAGGGGTCTCATACGCCGGAGGTACTTTATCGAGATGGTCAATATTTATCGAAAGCAGGAAATTTTTTTCCGAACTATTGAGAACTCCTTTTACTATTACCACATCCCAGTCCTTTTCAGCTCGGGGGTATTACTAGGCATCATATGCAACGTGGGCACGATCCACCTTGGCAATGTAGTTCAAATGCCCTTGTTCCTCACCATGATCTTCATTTCTGTGACTGTGATGATCTGCCTTATCTTCATCATGAGCCTGGGGTGCTATCTCAATGATAGGGGGTTGCATTTGTTGGATTTCTTGAAGAAAACTGAAATTTCTAGATTCCAGAGCAAAGTCGTCGACTCCATCCGGCCCATTGGGGTTCGCAATGGCCCGTTTTTAATTTTAAAGAGGGGAAACGTCCCTGAACTTCTCAATTTGATCCTTGTACAAACTGCCAATGTTCTCGTTTCATTATAATTAGCCTTATAGTTTTGATGGTGGAGTTCCGCACCCTTGGTGAGTCAAGTCTGGGAGGCTTGAGGTTTTGGGAAGGGAGAAAATTACGTTGGAGTTTTATGTGTCACCTTCTGTTGGACTATCTTTAAGGGAAATTGACCGGGAGTGACCGGTAGGACCCTGTGACAGGACGGAATGGATGGAAATTGACCGGATAAATTAAAATAGCTACTGGTTGGGCTCAATTGAAGGAGCTGTTAACAGCTTTTTTAATCAATTCGAATTAAAACTAGAATAATTTGCCCTTTTAAAATGCATTGGTATGTTTAGAATTTTAATAAAAACTTATCGACCATTTCTCCCGATCGAAATAAATCATTCAAATCAATTGACATTTAAAACAGCTCTTTTTGGAGGAATAGAACAAAAATAAATATCAGCAAAAGGGGGCCACATTCTAAATTCTATTACTGAGGAACTGAGGACTGAGTTCTTAATAATTTTTTACTGCATCTGCTTCACATGCAGCAATGATTGCCAACATAACCACGTAATTGGTATTCCCTATAATAATCAAAGAAGTATGGATCATCCACATAATCTGGGTCCAATGTGTCCTCAAAAACTTCAATTGGTAGCTCCGTCGTGGTCTCATTCTTTTTCGACGGTACTTTGGTAGAAATACGTACTTTTGAACTGGTTACATTCATGGAATCCGTTTCTGACGACGAACTCATGTCTTGTATATATTCGGTAGGATTTGCCGATGAGTGTTCTAAACTTTCTGAAACACCATCTTCTGAAGTTGTCGACAATGGTTCAGTGTCGTAGGCAAGCGTAGTTGAGGAATTTACGTCGACGTCATCCTCAGCTGTGAAGAAAGGATTAGTCTCTTCTGAGCTAACTGATGACTGAGATGAAACTTCAGTTACCTCGATTTTTGAATAGTTATCAGTAGGGGTTAGTTCCTCTTCATCTGTGACAGATTTGATAACAATCCAACGAGGCGGCTCAGCCATTGAAGGATCAGGAACGTTAGACGGCGTAGATGTCTCGTCGATTAAGTCAGATGGTGGCGCAATGGTATGAAGGTAAGCTTTTAAGGCAATCCACACCGGTGGTGACTCACTCGTAGATATCATGGCTGTCTCTACGAAACTTGTCGACGTAGTAAAATGAGTTATTTCATCCATTTCAGGAGAATCGGTAGTTTCATCCCCATTCGAATTGTTGTGGATATCATCCATGAGGTCTGAATAGTCGTCACCTCGGAGATTTATGTAAACAGTTGGAAAAGTTGTCCCTTCTAGACTAGACTCTAACGTATCACAAAAAAATCCATAAACTTTTTTAATCATTGCCTTCATTTATTAATATCAATCATTATCTCGTGTCTTGGTGTTTAACGTACCTTTGATTGAATACTTGGATGGTCTTAAAGTGGTCATTTCAGTTTTGTCAAGGTCATCCTCTGAGATAGTGGGCGAGGAGCTTGGATCATTTAACTCTACCGACTGTGAGCCTTCCATAGTAGAACTGGGTAGTTCCAACGAAGAATCCGCTTCGGAATAATTACCGGGGTCCCGGTTACCTTCACTAACTTCATTCGAGGACACGGGTGAAGTTGTAGGTAAAGTTGAGGACTCGGTCGTAGAAACTACTTGCAAAGGTGGATTATCAACGTAGACGTAGACATAAACGAGTCGGCTGCTGTTTGTTAAATTATGCCCTGCCGTTGCCAAAAATAAACTCGGCAGTGTTTGAAGCCCCGGAATCTCCGGGAGGAAGGGTCGGGTTAATAACTTTGTCAAAGAACTAACAACCGTGTTGGAAGTCGATTGGACGGAGGTCTGATATTCAGGCTTGAGAAAAGCAGTGATGGATGCAGTTTCCACACTGTCTATATCCACTGGATTAGTTGTCTCTGTTGTCAACCCCATAGTAAATATCGGTTTGACTGTCGAATAACTGGTTTCCTTGTCGATTTCGACTGATTCTGACCCTTCAGGGTTCCTTAGGGATGACAATGACGTTTCTGCAAAAGTATCCATTTCACCGGAAGTAGTCGAAAAATATTGAATTGTACTCGTTACATCATTTTCTGCCAAGTCCACAAGTTGGGAATTTTCAAAGGAATCTGAATTCAAAAGGGGCTGCGGCTGTTTTTCTTTGGAAATGTTTACCTCTTCTGATGTAGTGGCAGTTAGTTCTGTTTCAGTTGTGGTTTCATGGATTTCAAAGTCCGATGGGTTTGCTTGGTTTGTGTTTGGGTTTTTGACGCGTTTTTTGGAGCTCTTTTTAATTGGACCCACTGATACCGCGTTATGATGCTCGGGATCACGAAGATCGATGAAGACGGCATTTTTGACATCATTGACTGACAAGTTAGTATCAAGAACCTTGTTGCTTAAAGGAATTCGGCCTCCACGCTTGGCTCGAAAATTGTTGTCACGATTTGAGTGCTGACTTTTCGGAAGAGAAAAGTAAACCTCGTCCTCCTTGGGGTCATTTTTTCGAACTTTCCGTCCACGGAATTTGTTTATTTTTCCGGTTATTTCATTGTCCCGATTTTTGCCCTCTTGACCTGGAGCTGGTGAATTGATTTTCGGAATCCAAATAGAATCAGAGGTAAGATCGGATGGAACTTTTTCTTTGGACGCAGGTGAAAATTTTAGAATCGGTGTGGCCATAGTGTTCTTTTAAAATTAAAGATATAATTATGAGATTTTTTAAAATGATAAATATAATAAAAAATTTGGTCCCAAGCCTTTGTTAAACTTGAATTGATATTATTGTTCCTTAAGTGTCGATACTTTGGCTACCGTACCCTTAAAATTATGTAGTTGAATGCAAAGATCCAACCAAAGACCAAAAATTTAGAGACAAACCGGTTCATCGTTATTAATGAATGTTAATAAAATAATTCGGAATGAGAAAGGGATAGTATCAAACTTGAAATTCAGCACGAAATAAAAGGGAAAGTTTGTTGATTGTTTGTGAATTTTAATTCAAATAAACTTCCTGAGTATCGAATCCATTCCATATTTAAAACACAAGCTAAATTGTTACATTCAGTTTAATTTTTAACCCGTTCGTTAGGGCTTATAAGTAGATGGTAAAATACCACCCGGGCATGTTTTAAAAAAAATAAAGTTCAGATGGGTTGGGACTTTAGTATGTGGGGATGTATTACCCAGGCGTGTTTTTTTATAATAAAAATAGTATAAATAGGATTGTGCTTATTAAATAAATAGGTTGAGGGTTTTAATTAAATTTAATCGTTGATAATGTTGGGCAGGAAATAAATTTGAAGATAATTCTTGTACTACACATGCATCTATTAATCGGCATCTAGTAGCTTTAATATACTGAAATGGAATTATTAAGCTAGATATCAAATAACCTTTAACTTCATCCGCTAAAATCGTAAAATAAAAATAGGATCCCCAAAAGTCATAAAATAAAAAACGGGAATAGTGTCCCTAGGTGTGGCGCACACAAAACAAGCCAATATATTTTTATTTTAATAAACTATTTAATATTAAATTTAATTGATCAAAAGGTTAAACTGAATTTTTTTTTTCAACGCAAACTTTTTTCATCTTACTAAAAATACCGCACCTCAAGGGCAAAGACTAATTTGATATCGTTTCTTCCGAATTCAAAAGTCTCAGTCATTATGAATATTATTTTTGAACTTGAGACTTTACTTACCTAAAAAGTACTATATAAGTAAGTAAGGTAATATATGGTATTAAGAATGAGATACCTCGGGAAAAATTTACGAAATGATCGATAACAGGATTATGAAAGACTTTGGGGAATTATAGCGTTGGGTTATTTTTGTAGACATAATCGTGTACATGTAATCGTTAAAAAGTTACATGCTTTAAATATAATATAAATATGTTTTAGATATAACCTGTGTAGTCGACAAATTCAAACTTCTTTACAGATATTTATCACCATTTTCACATTAAAAGAATCAAATTAAATGGATTTAATGGTTAAAGAATTTGAAGAAATTCAAAAAAAGAATGACATTGACTGTATCCTTTTCCCTTCAGGTGTGGTATTTTTAGTAAGATGAAATAAAGTTTGCGTTGAAAAAAAAATTTCACCTTTTGAGTTCAGTTTTACCTTTTGATCCATTAAATTTAATATTAAATAGTTTATTAGAATAAAAATATATTTGCTTGTTTTGTGGTTTTGTGTGCGCCACACCTAGGGACACTTTTCCCGAAGGAATGTTTTTTATTTTATTAAAGTAAGTAACCAAGATACTTTCTTCTGGAGGACACTGTCTCCAGCGCTAAAATAAACTGTAGATTAAAATATGAATTCGATAAGTTGCTCAGTTTCACTATAAGAATATTAATTTTGTAACCCTCTAGGTATCGAGAATCTGTTCTAATTCCAATTATTGTGGTTAATTAATATTATCCGTAAATTTCATTGAATTTTGAAGTAGGTTATTCCTTCAAAATAGCGCAATGGTTAATTGATGCCCTGATAAAACTCGACCCGACCCGTTGAGATCCGTTACGATGAAATAACCGTAGTGGGTCTTTTGATTGATTTAAAGCTACGAAATTTTGCAAACGAGTACTTTAGAGAATTTGATGTGCTAATAGATGAATATGGAATTCCTAAACCAAATAAATGACCGGTGGGGGTCAATCATAATTTCGGGTTTTCGGAACATTTCATTTCCATAATGACCATTTCTCAGAATGTTGCCATGGAAATTGTCTCCAAATAGTTCTTCAAAAGTGAAAAAATAATTAGGAAATCCTCCGTGTGTAGCTACCTTATATGGAACTAAACTTAACTTAGCTTGGGTAACTTTAATATAGTACCTATACCCAGGTGACGTCATCAAAAACAACTAATGACCATTGTTTTATGATGACCTGCTCCTCATCATCTCACCCTGAATAACTTTGGCTCATACAGATGGACCCATTTCCAATCTACTCCTTTTGCAGTCTCCGGTCGGGTCTACGCGCCATAGGAATCGTCGACATTGTAAATATTTAAAAAAAAAAAAAAGCAATCTGACTTGAAATGTTCTACTTAATCGTATAAATGTCAACAGACGCTTTCAGCAGTTGGGATAGGAGCGTTCTCACTTCTCTATTACTATCCAGTAGATGTGGATACTGGCGTTAAAAAACCCCGCCACAGTTCTACACCGATAACCTGCGTTAGAACCAACTCCACACGATCAACCTATGACCTCTCTTTCCGTAAGTTCATTGAAACAAGAAGTCATAGTTCAGTATTTTGTCTACCTGCCTGTATTCCCCTTGTTGACTTTTACAGAAGTTGGGATGACACTTACTGTGTCAGCGTTGGCAGGATACCTCACACTAGGCTTTTTTTTCTTACTCATCTCGATTAAAGTGAATAAAAAATAAAATAAAACGTATTTAGTTGTTATTAAAGATAGTGATAATTCGAATGCCTTTCAATTCCAGGTATGGAGATGTCTCTGTATATTTAACTTAGCGGGCCAAATCGTGTCTATTTCCGTCCACCTCGGAGGTCTGATTGCTCTCTCAGTTCCCGGACTCTGTTCCTTGGACAACTTTAGAGGGAATTACGATGACGACGATCAAGTCCTCGAGTTGGTCAACACTGGGTTGACGATCGTAACCATCTGCACCTACAAGGTTTTCCAAATATTCATGCTATTCAAATTTTGGACAAACGGCCAACACCGCCATGTTTCAAATAAGATTGGCATTTTGAAACCCCCGGAGCTCCAAGAGAGTTTAATGACATTGATGAGTGAGAAGCCTGGCAGGATGTCTGGAGCAGGATTTATTTCGGACACAACACAGGAATCCCAAATATCAATTCTTGGGCGTGAGAGCTTTATCCAGAATGTGACTAGTAGCCTGTCACCACCAGGAATTACTAAAACTCATCGATCATCGAGTGGCACAGAGTTTCAAATCCAAGTCCCAGCCTTGTGGGACCAATTGGAAGCTAGTTCAGACAATCAGAACAACCAACATCCTCATCCACACAAAAAAACTCACCGACATCATCGTAAAGGAACCAAGGGAAAGCTAAATAGTCAAAATCCTAATCAAGGTCAATCTAAAGGTTTTGAAGGAAATATAAAGCCAGCCAAAGGTCAAAATAGGATCAAAAAGAGTGGTCCATCTGAATTGGAAGCAGCCAGGGCTTTTATTAGTCAAAATGACGAGGGTAATAATCCATCTGAGGTCATAAAAAGACCAAAATCAGTCAGCCGTCGTCATCAACATTCCCAAGGTCTCAATATCGATGAAGTGGTGGTAGATGGAAGTCAAGGGGGTGGTGGACTGGAAGAATCCATACCTCCAGTGGATTCATCCATACAATCGTCTCAGATGCTGAGTACTTCTAGCTTAAACGTAAAGAAGCCGTCAACCTCTAAGAAGCCAGCCAAATAGGGGACTTCCATTGTTTATACGATTATGAAAGTGTTGTACGTAAGGGAAAGTCTATTGTTAGAGTTTGAAAATGTATTTAAATAAACTAAATATATTTTTATGTGGATGTTTAATGAAATTAAATTGGTTTTAAGGATTTGTAAGACAGTTACACTGTTATGCATTGTCAGGAATGCCATTATGTAAATTAGTGACTTGTGACTAATTATAATTGATAAACGGATATATTTCAGTTGCACAATACGCGGACCATTTCAAGGTTACGGAGAGAGCACATACACTTGTAGTTCATAGTCAGTTCGATATTTTTATTTACAATGAAGACCGCTGCCTTTATTTGCATATTACAGACTCTTCTCTTTGCGGTAAGGGAAAATACAGCTACTCCATAATTCACAAATACCAAATAACTGGATCGTAAAAATCTCTTTGGCTTCAAACAAGGACTGATCTTGAGTTGGACTATTTTTGTAATTTTAAGGGAAGGGAAGCCAGAAACATTCAATCAGATGGCAAAGGTCTCATACGAACAGCTAGAGACGCTGAAGGGGGAAAAAGCATTTATATTGACTTGGCTGTAACGACTACGGCTACGGACCTTGAGGAGGAAGGTTCCTCGACCCCCAAGAATGATGAAGGAGTCCAGCCCCCAGAGGAGAATGACGAAGACGATACAACAGAAGCACCTGAAGAGGTATCTAGTACCGACGCTGGGACCGATTCCAGTGCCTTAGGCGGAGATCAAGTAACCGAAGCCACTTCAACAGATGTGAAGGAAGAACCCGAAGCCCCTTCAATAGATGGGGAGGAAGAAACGGAAGCCCCATCAACAGATGTGGACGAAGTAACCGAAGCCCCTTCAACGGATGGGGAGAAAGAAACCGAAGCCACTTCAACAGACGGCGATGAAGTAACCGAAACCCTTTCAACAGGCGGCGAGGAAGAAACCGCTACCGATGATTCGATAGGAGAGGGTGAAATAACAGAATCACCTCCGACCGATGCGGCTGAAGAAGAGGCCGATCGGGCAATTAGTGATGTAGACGGTAAAAGCATTTATATTGACTTGGAAGTAGAATCTCCAAAAAAATCCACCAATGAGGAAGAAACGGAGAATGACGAAGTCACAGCCGAATCCCCTGAGGCTGGTGGGGAGGAAGTTACTGCCTCTCACGCGGGTGGTGACGAAGTAACCGAAACCCCGGAGGTGGATGGAGATAAAGTTACCCAATCACCTGAAGAGGGTGGAGAGGAAGTTACCAAATCCCCAGAAGAGGGTGGAGAGGAAGTTGCCAAATCCCCTAAAGAGGGTGGAGAGGAAGTTACCCAATCACCTGAAGAGGGTGGAGAGGAAGTTACCAAATCCCCAGAAGAGGGTGGAGAGGAAGTTGCCAAA